>JAAWXA010000031.1:7675208-7827256 GCA_038090715.1 Florisuga fusca | reverse complement strand
TATAAGAGACAGAGTATACTTAGAATGCCTAGATCTAATGATCACAAAGTCTGTAGCAAAACAGAAACAAAAGGCAGAGCAAGGTTTTATGACCTTCTTAAGGCACTGCTTTTCTACAAACAAAAACATGTCTTTCAGTGAAAGATATACTTAATTTTAGTAGAGAATTCTAGGTAACAATGTTTGTAAATAATACAACAACCAAAAGCATGGAACCAAAATGAAGTTTATGGAAGTGCACTCAAATGATGTCTTAAGCTACTGGTCTGTAGAGCAACTGGATTTGCTATATATAGCAAAAAGAACATTCCCTTCCAGGCAAAATACAACTGGAGAATATGTTGCTCAAAGACATGGCTAAATTGTTATCAATCTGTTTATTTCTTAAATCCTGGCATATTATGTTTGCTTATTAATAGCAAAGCTCCTTGTTTTGGACACCATTCGTAAGCAACCAGTATGAAACACTAAGTTGTTTCCTTATTCATGGCTACTTTCCTCAGGTTGACTCCTTCCTACACCAGAAATTTTCTGTGGAGTTTGACTACTATTTCTCCATCCTTTTAAATGGATTTGAAAGAGAATTTTCATTCTAAAGTTTTCACCATAACACAAGACCTTGAGACTGACTTTTTCAATTGTTGTTTATGGATCTCTATATTTTAAATTTGAATGTCTGAGGTTTCTTTGATGCCATCTTCCTGAGCTTTCAGCTTTAAACAATCTTGTCTGGTTTTGGCCACTAACCAATAATTCCAAAATAAATCATTAACAAATTTTACACTGTTAGACTGGGCACTGAAATACAACATGCAAAAATCTGCTGCTTGTGCAGTGAATATAGAGTATATAGTTGTGATGATCTACTCACAATTAGGCTGGTTTAAGGTTTATGTGCCGACTACTCTCGGACATTAAAATTTTCATTGTTGCAATAATTATTACCACTGGGGCTATGACATGAGAGAATTTTGTTTTCTGCATGTGTGACTTTGCATTGTCATGGCAAATATTGCAACATGAAACTCTTTTATATCTAATTTCATGAAACACAAGGGATTAGATATCATTACACAGTCCTTCTATCTCCCAGTTCTAGTTGCTCATTATAGAAAGGCCCTACAGTAGGAGTGACTGTCATATAACACATGACAGTCTGCAATCAGAATAATAAAACACGCCTCACATAAAATTCTGCCCACTGCTCAAGGGCAATGCTCCTGGAAGTGTGCTTCTCTTCTTGTGTAAAACCTGCACTGGCTGCCATCAGACTGTGCTTTCAATAATCACTGTTCAAAATTTCAGTCTAGCTGAAGTAAATATAGGAAATACAAGACTTTGCAAACTCACTCCTGCTGGGGAATCTAACTACACTCCCATTTGACAAAGCAACAGCATGGTCCCATATGAGATGGGGCACTGGACTGTCATTCAGAACACAGTTATTTGCTTTCCAGTTTTGATGCTAATATTTTGTGTCACTTTGGGCAAGTTGCTCCACATTCTTATACCTCAACTTCCACTATACCTGCAGCAGGATCTGTTTCATATTGTAGTCACACTGCATGCAACAAGAGCTTCTTGGAGTCTCAGTACCATTAAAAATTACAGACTATAAGTCATAATTTTGGTATTTAAAAAAACAAACAAACAACGTTCAAGCATTAACATGTTTTGGATCATGTTTTCTCCATCTTTAAGGACATAAGCAAGATATTCTAGAAGACAGCACAGGAACCAAGCAGGAAGACCTAGTTTCTAGTTAGTAAGAACTTGAGACATCTGCATCTCCTGTATCTCTTTGTTCTGTTCTGTGTGCTGGAAACAACAGGAATTGTACATCTCTGAAAACACCCTCAGGATCCAGAAATAAAAATAATTTTACAAGGACAAGTGAAGAGATATGTGTATATATTTCAGGGGTGTTTCTATTGTCTGTCTGTCCACTGCTGTAGTTGAATATTTCATGCTTCCATGGAAGACTGAACATTTTGGTACCATTTATTTCCTTATCTGTGGAGACCATAAATACAATATTGCTTTTACTAGGCAACTCTGACATTGATAACAGACATTTATAGAACACGCTCAGAAATTAGTATGTTTCGCTTAAATGAACTGTCAGTGTAACAACTTTAACAATAATACATGAGGTGCAGTGACTTTGTATCATCCAGAGAACTGTGTTTCTGCTGTGCTACCACCCTAGAAGTGTCTTGTTTCCTTCTCTGATAATCTGTTTTGTTGCAGGAGAAGGATGGAGTTTTTTGAACTTGTCAGTACAGGTGGCTATGACTGGAATACAAAAAACCACCAAGAAATATTTCGGTGAGCACTGCTATTTCTTGCCCTCTGTTTATTTCAAACTATAGCTGTATTTGCCTAAGGAGTTCCATATGTCATGGAGTGAAGACTTGGAGTAAAAAGAGAAGCTTTTTAGCTTCTTTTTTAGCTTGTTTTAAAAATATGATCCATGATATGAAACATTACCAAACAGCAGGGATGTAATCAGTGTGACCTCACCTCCGTTCCTATTTCTGCCTTCACAGTCTGTCATGTTTTCTTCCCTTTCTCCCAGCCTCACCAGTTACCACTCAGTACTTTTGCTTTTTCTCCAGAAAGCCTCAGTATTCTCCCTTAGGATGCAACAGTCTTTCTTCTCTGTTTCCCCATTCCCTTCTTTCTCTCAGCTGTTTTCTTTCAGTGACCATTCTTCTTCTGTTCTTCTAGTCTGTACCTGAGAATTTGCAAGATACACAGTACTCTTCTATCCCTCAAAAATTATCTGAGCTTTCCTCCCTCCTATTGATAGCCTCAGACATTGTGGTTGGTTTGAGTACACCATGCTTTTGAGACAATAAAGTGTGTGCACTTGCATATGCATGCCTGATTATGTCTCATTTTATCTGAAATATCATTAAAATTCTGTTTCCTTTTGACCTTTTGACCAAAATATTGGCCATTTTCTATTTTCCATATCATTTCACCCATTTCTAATTTTAGATTCAGGCAATATACTTGATGCTTCATTTTATGTGCCCCTTGTTCTTCATTTAAACTTTCTTAGACTTTTATCTGCATCATGTACTGTACATAAACGCTTTCTACAGCTGAATGGTTTCTTTCTCCTAATGCATATAAAACATGGTTGTAGCTAGATATTAAACTACAGTGGAACAGTATGGCTCATAGTAAATCTTAAATTTTTATTGTAGATGAGCAATAGAAACTGCTTAAACAGTGTCTGGGATACCTCCTGTGATTATAGGTTCGCTTGCTGCAGCAGTCACTTACAAATAGGCATATAAATTAATCCAGTTTGCACATGTTATGATATAATAATACCCTTACTTGTATCACGTGAAGCACATGCTTTCTATTATATGACAGGTGTTAATGTAAGTGGTGTTAGAAGCACAGCAAAATTAGCAGTTACTCCCTTGCAATATCACTTCTTTTCTGCTGTAACATCCACAATACCTAAATTCATTGTCCAGTGACCTGCAACACACTAGGCTTCCTAGGCACAATGGTGATGGAAAAGCCATGCTGATGGCTGAGATTTCAAACATGTCATTCTTTTCTTAAGAAAAGAGGGTGCCAGGACCGACATTTTATATATGTATTATTTATCTATGCATCCAGAGCAGTGTTGTTTAGAAATTCAACAAAGGTTGATTCAGCTTGTATTGTTCATTTCTGTTTTTCAGATCAATGCTAATGACAGCCTGTGACCTTGGAGCTGTGACCAAACCGTGGGAGATTTCAAGACAGGCTTGTCATGATTAATAGCAGGGCTGGGAGGAGGCGGGACTGGTGGGACAATATTCCCAGGGCCCTGACTTACAAGGGACCAAAACTGGAATCAATTTACAGTGGTATTAATGCTATAAAAAAATAGCAGGGGGTTTCTGCAAGAACTGGTTTATTGCATAACCTTTCCATGTACACATGCTGGTGAGCAGCATGTGAGTATCTGAAGAGATTTGGCTTTACAACCTTTCTTCTTATTAACCTTTTAAATCCATATTTTTAAAAATGATGAATTAAACAAAAAAGTCTTAGCTTTGTGTAGCTGCACTTACTTATTTTGTCTTAAGGTTTCCCTTGGAAGTGCCAGAATCTCTTCTAAATCAATAATATCAGCAGATTATTTGTAAGCATAAAATCTTTGGTATATATTATAAGAGAAATGTGTTCATTTTTTCGACACTGATGGACAAAACTACAAATGGCCAGCTCAGCCTTACACCATGACACTAGGATAGGGACTCTTCTGACATCCTTTACTTAGAAGCTAATAAAAAAATCAAGCTTCTGCTGCTTAGTAGGCAAATATACATAAAACTTGGTCCAGCATTGGCAAAAAATTACATTGTGAGAAAGCAACCTATCCCAAAAGTCTTACCCAGGACCACATGATTTTCCCTCTTCTAGGCATCTTTCATTACTCAGCATTGATCCTTAATATTTCCTATATCCATGCTAATAATTCTGTGCCCTTTACTGAGATCCAGAACAAGGCAGTAGAAGGCAGGCTGTGTAGGGTTTTGGAGGAATATACAACATCAAGAAATGAATAAGAAATACACCAGTGCAGCTAAGTGTGGCTAAGCACCTGGAGGGTGCAGCAAAGTGATACTTAAAATGATGGGGTGAAAAAGAGAAGCTAGACCAGAGAACTAGTGAGGCAGGAGCAGACAGATTTCTTGGAGGGCAAGAAAGTAACAGAAGCTGGAAGGGAACCACAAAAATTGCATGCACATTAACTCAGTAAAAAAAAACTTCTATGTGGTGAGAGCTTCAGCTCAGCTTGAAGTTTTGTCATTGGGTCTTTTTTGCTTTTACATGCACACTATGACAGTAGTCCTTCTAAGGCCAGAATATGTATACCTCACATGGAAATCAGGGAAGCTGCTCATATCCTGTAGTGGGAAAATAAGTCATAAGTTATTTCAGTGCCACCTAGCCACAGCTGCAGTGTGCAGTGCCTCCTAAAATTTCCTTTTCAAGTCAGTTAGATTCTCCATTTTCTTTGACAACCAAAATGTCAGGTGGGATCTGTTTTCCATGTTGTCAATGTTTGTGCTATAGTGCTGAATTAGTGCTGAAGTCTCTGGAAAATTGTGGGTTTTTCCTTATCACTTTTGAGGCCTGTGGGTGAAAATTCTCCTGCAGCTTAGTGGACAAGTTTACTTTATACTGGAAAAAACATTCTGGGATTGATTGGAACATTACTTGGTTGAGCAGAGAGGCCAATAAGTCCACAGGGGAGTAACAGGAAACAGTTGGACTTTAATTGTGACAAAAGGAAAAGAACAAGACAAGTGAGGGAGAAAGAGGTTAAAATATATGAATCACAGGTGTTAAAGGCCATATGAAAGAAGGCGAAATTCAGGAAGAGAATATAGAAACAGAATAGGAGGAAACAGGACACAAGGCAAAGAGAGCCAGGATAGCAGTGAGAGAAGGGTGAAACTATGTCCTGATTATTTTCATACAATACACTTGGCAAACCCTTAATTGCTGATAAGTTGTTAAATTATTCCTCTATCTGGAGTATTGATCCAGAATTTTATTAGTGCACTGAGATTACATATATTATAAAGTTCGAATCTGTGTTATAGCCTGGTTTAAGATTTA
Organism: Florisuga fusca; assembly: GCA_038090715.1. Taxonomy (NCBI): domain Eukaryota; kingdom Metazoa; phylum Chordata; class Aves; order Apodiformes; family Trochilidae; genus Florisuga; species Florisuga fusca. The sequence goes on along the minus strand of JAAWXA010000031.1, from coordinate 7,821,613 downwards.
GGAGTACTTTGTAACATCACCTACTTCCAATTTATTTTGGTACTCCTTATTTCAGCTGTAACAAGCTTAAGATTTGTGAATATTAGCTACCTTGTAGTTGCTAGAGCAAGAAATTCTGAGATTTTGATGAAGTGCTGTTCTCTTCTTACTTTGCACTTTTGTGCCTTGGCATTACGAAATATTTTCCTAGCTTGAAAACAGGCATGACAGGGGCCTTAGAAACTGAACACCATCCTTTGTAGATTAGCTTCCTTTTTTTGCACGTCCAATGTCACAGATGCCTTACCTTTAAAGCCCCACATATGAGAAGAGTACAGTAAATAAAGGCTACTATATCAGGATTACTCAGAGTTTGACTTACTAAAGTTGCCATTCTTCCCATAACTAACCTTGTTTTAAAATCTTGTGTTCTGAGAAGCACAGAACTCTGCTGTAAATAGAACATCTTCATTCACAAAAGTCAGAAAGACAAAGTCCATCTCTTAACCCACCAGTTCTTGATTTTGATTCAATATGATAATCACAATCTGAGTTTGCATTTAGATATTCAGATCCTGTAGTGATGAAAGTCATGGGAAAAAAAGAAAAGCCTAGTGGGGAAAAATCTTTATGATTTCACATTAAATTAATTGAACAGAGGTTACTGGCTAACTTAGTTTCTTTGAAACTGAAGTTATTTATAAATGACAATAGCCTATAAATACCCAGAGAGCTTCCACATGTTTTAGAAAGCATTTTACAGACATAATTGTGGACGCCAACAAGAATCTAAAATTTTCTGTTCTGTTCTTAATACTTGAGTGAGTTGCATATGACTGCGTTGAGTGCTACCTGAACATTGTGATGTAATTCCTCATCAAAAAGGGCTAAGTGTGCCTATCAATGGTTACGGCTGCTTATAACCCCTGTATGCCCAGTTCTGAAAACTATACAAACATGTATCTGACATCAGTCATGTAAATGAGGCTATTCACTTCTTTACAGTTAAGCATAAGAGGAAGTCATGCTCTGAGCAAGAACTCATTTTCTTAATTGTCTACCAAGAACTCTAATCTTTATCATGTTTTACTTTTAGGCAGCTGAGCTGGTGACCAATGAGTTCTTTGAACAAGGAGACAGAAAGATCCGAACTCAAACTCATCCCTTCTGTAAGTTTTCTATCACTGTCCAAAATAGTTACTAACTTGAATAGGGTAAGAAAAAGTCATTGCATTCATTTAGAAAAACTAACTGTATTCTGTCTGTAAAGAAAAATCTTGCAATAAATTTTATCTCTGCTCAATGAGGACATGTATTTAAAGTCACATATCAAAGCTCTCCCATCAACCCAGTCACTTTTGTATTGAGCCTTTTACCCCATTTTCTGTGATGGTTCCCAGGGTTATTCTGTTGTTTAATTTTATAAGCAACAGGTGTTACATAGTATTCAAATTTAAAAGCACCAGCTACTTACAGAAATCAAAATTGTTGGATTTACTTTATCCTACAGCTGTCTCTGTGTTATTTGATGCTGAAAAGCATGTCTATGAGTATAGAACCAAATGTAACACTGTGCTTAAAAGGATAAATTGGTATTGAGCGAAATATAGGCAGATGGGTAAAAGCATCAAACAACAACTAAGAAAAAAAGCAGCCTTATCCAGTTTAAACACTTTAAAATGTTGACAAGCCATAACCTGGAGCCAACAGGAGAAGGGTGAGAAAAAATATTCAAAAGAATTTAACTTAAAAGCCATTCACAAATATATTTATGCTTCCAAAAATAAAAGGAACATTCCAGTGGCTCAGACTTGTTCTCACTTTGATAATATTTCACATGAGCTGGTGGTGGGCTAATGAAGTCAATAAAGGTAAAAAGCTCATAGTAAATAATGCTCAGATACAATAAATGGCTTTTCACTTTATATACTGTCAGATGTTAGGACATTAATGGATTTGTTTCACATAGTAGCTCTGTGTACGTCTTTGCAGAAAAAAAATGGTAGCTGTAGTCTGGCAGAAGACTAAGTCATGATATTCACAATTCTGAGATCAAGTGTAGGTCTGAATAAATTGCAAGTGACATGGATATCAGTGCCTTTCCTACCTTGTATATATATTAAAAATATACATTAAAAAGTGTTTCTCATGATAATGAAGCATATTTTTATTTCGACACATATATTAATATTACTGTCTTCAAGTAGCAATGAATTCCAGTGCAAATGGTCCAGTAACCTTAAGAATTATTTTAAGATGTATAATTACAATGTGAGGAGGGCAACCAGGCTGGTGAAGGGACTCGAGCACAGGCCCTATGAGGAGAGGCTGAGGGAGCTGGGGCTGTTCAGCCTGAAGAAGAGACAGGCTCAGGGGAGACCTCATTGCTGTCTACAACTACCTGAAAGGAGGCTGTAGCCAGGTGGGAGCTGGACTCTTTTCACAGACGACCTTCAACAAGACAAGAGGACACAGTCTTAAGTTGTGCCAGGGGACATTTAGGTTAGATATTAGAAAGAATTTCTTCACGGAGAGGGTGATCAGGCTATGGAATGGACTGCCCAGTGAGGTGGTAGATTCTCCGTCCCTGGAGACATTTAAAAAAAGACTGGATGTGGCACTCAGTGCCATGGTCTAGCAACTGCTCCAGTGGGTCAAGGGTTGGACTAGATGATCTCTGAGGTCCCTTCCAACCCGGCTAATTCTATGATTCTATGATTCTATGATTATATCTACATTTTGGATATACTGTAGATTCAGAAGTATAGAGAGAGATAAAAGCTAGAGTTTTCTTCTGGACTCTCTATCTTCTGAAAACCTGCATCCAACAGCCTTGACAGGTGGTAAACAAGAGTGTGCTACTATAAACGTCTTCAGTATTTCCTCCATCATAGGAGCCCTCTTATTCTTCCTTTGGGCTCTGCAGTCTGTGCCAAGGAATGCAATCAGTTGTGGTCCACATTTAGGGATGCTTTCAAGCTGTACAGTTTGAAGGAAGATTTTTCCTCTGCTTGGCCCTTCACAGTTTCAAAAGATCTAGTGAACTGATGCATTAAATGATTTATGTTGTGAGATAAGGCCGGTAAATAATCACAAAGTTTATCAGTTCTAACAGTGGATAGCTCAGGGAAAGAATCTTGTAGAATTTACCATAATAAAGTGGAATTTCTAAACAAGATCAAATGGTAATGTAATTGATGACATATTGCTATGACAAGCCACCTAAACAGATATTGCTGCTAGTTAGATAAATTAATTGTTAGTGAGAAAGAATTATTCTCTTCTTTCCTAAATCAAGGATTATTGCCTTGCATTGTGCTCATAACAATTTGACATCGAAAGGATTTTTCAGAATTATTTGAATAGGAAATACAGAATTTTCTGAATTCAAATGCGAGATTCTTATTTAAGATCACCAAGTCCTTGAGTCTCACCTCCTGGCCTTATTTAGATACACTGCATGATAACTGCATACGTCAGAAAGAGCAGGCTACAACTATAAGAATTCAACCAGACATTTAATATAATGTTTGTAGAAGTTTCTAGAGTTTCCGTAAGACTGAGAAGGAAAATAAGTTGGCTCAGGAGGTACCAATCTTGAGGAGATGGGCTCAGAGTAAGACCAGACTTTCTACAGAAAAAGTCAGAAAGATTTTAAACTTGGCATATTCAGAGGGTAAAAAAAAGGCATTTGGTAAGTGGTGTTAGCGGGCCACTAGAAAGAGGATTAAAATCTGATGGACCCAAGTAATCTCAGGGAAAGTATGGAGGAAACATAACTAACATTCAAACTATGCAGAACTCAATTTCTTTCATCTCCTTTCAGCCAGTAACTCATCCTCTTCTTAAACACCAGCTTCAGCCTCTCTAATTTCTTCTGTGGGGGAGTGCAGTGAGCATTGAACTACACTTTTTTGAGTAAACAAAGCAATTGATAACTGCTCCAAAAATGGATCTGTTCATCCCCACCCTTTGAACTTGCAGGCATAGCTGGTTCTGGAGAAAGGGTTTGTAATGGAGAGGGAGGGAGCCAGCCCAGATCCATTACTGTTCATTTTGCTGAGCTGGGAAACCCCAAGAAAGGGAAATTTCTACTCAAAGGTTACTTTACGGAGTTTGATACAGGAGGTTTCTACAGCAGGTTTCAAATCAGCTGTGGAGCATTTCTTTTACATCACAAAATTATGAAATTCAAATACATTCAGCCTTCAAATTTCAAAACAGAATTGCAAAGAAACACTTTATTTTTCATGCCAGACAAAGCAGTAGGAAGAGTGCTGCAAAGATTGATTATGGTTTACAAAGTGTTCAGGTGTGAAAATTTGATCATAGCTCCAAAGTGCTGGATAATATGTCTGTAAAATAATTCAGTGTAATAAAGCACCACAGTTTTGTTCCTGTCTCCATTCAGGCCATTTTTGATCGGAACAGGAAAGATGAACTACCCAGGTTGCAGCTCGAGTGGATTGATAGCATCTGCATGCCATTGTATGAGGTAATTTTACTTACTGCTCCTGCAAAGTACAGAGAAGATTGTTCTTGCCTCTCTAGGGAAAAAGAGTTAGCTTACAGTGCAGCCTTGATGGCTATTTGAACTGTTCCTTTCCTCGACTTTACCAGAAGCCTGAATTCTATGAAGAAATCTGAATTCAGATTCCCTGGTGGTAATAGCTGTAAATATGATTCCTCTCTAAGTTATAAAAGCTGTTTATTTTATTATATTTGAGACAAACTGATTCTCATCAAGGCAAGGTGTGGAGTGCTCTGCAGAGAGGTGCCAAAGGGACAGCCTCATTAGGTGCTGCTGTCAAACCTGTCCAAATATGTGTGACCCAAGGGGAAGATCAAGTCTGAGCTTTTGCACTCCCTTCTGTCTCCCTTCCAAAATGTTAAGGGGCACTTTGTGCCGAGCCTTTAAGGTCACTGACAAATGATTGGTGGTGTAACCTATATGCTGTTTAACTTGGAGTTTACTCTTTTAATCATGCTTCTACACAGAATGCTCAGGTGTTTGGTGTAAGGTGTATTAGCTTTCAAGTACTGCTTTATTAAGATGACCATAATGCTTTTCTCTTTTGGGACTAAACCAAAGCTTCAGAATTTGACTTGTGTAACATAAGCTTCACCATTCAACTTTTTCTCTCTTACCTCTATAGAAAGCAGAGCTACATGGGCAGGATGGTAAATGGAAAATAACACTATAGAAACATACACATCTTAAACTGTGTCAGCCAGTCTTCCTACTACTCACTGAAACCACACAGTCCACCTTACGCCACTACAGACAGCCAGTTTGGCCACTGATATCTGAGAAAACATGGTGATGTTCTCAATAGGTGTTCTGGGGGAAATGCAACAAGTTCTCCCTGTTACCAATGCAACCTGAACTGTCTCACATTTCAAAGAAATTAATGTCTCAGTGGTGATACCAAGCCAAGAGCTGGGAAGCAGGTACCAGCTCCCAGGTTAACAGTAAATTGATGAACCTGTGCCTGAATGAATCTCCCCTGTACACAAACAAGAACGGATTTGCTTTTATAGACTTCCTTTACTTTTTATAGACTAGATATGTCACCAACAGCATAAGAGATAAGAAGGATGAAGTGTGTCGTCTCCTGCCCTCTCTACATTTTGGCATCTGAGGCTGCCACTATGGCATTAATAAATTGACTGCCCAGCAGCAAGGCTCCTTTTCTAGGACAGGACATGTCTATGGACAACACGTGCTTGTGTGAACACCAAGTAGAGCACATTCCTTTCTTAGGTCAGTCTTTGTCACAATGAAATAAACTAAAGTTACAGCTTTCAAATAATTAAGACAAAGCAAGCACAGAAGAGCATAAAGTTCTATTTTTTTTTAAATACCAAGATCATTTTGGACAACAGGAAGGGGAGGGACTGACTGAAAACTCTTAAAAAAAATTTTTTTCAATATAATAGTTCATCTTACACTAGAACACATATTGTACCAGAATTCATTATTTGTAATGGCATCTGTAATCCAAAAATCTACAATAAACCAGGGAGAGTTGATAATCAGCCCATCCTCTGCATGAGAACATTACATCTGAGCACTAGGGCTCCATCTTAGCAGGGGATCTCTGGGGAATATATTCACATCTGATTTCCCTGCTTTCTGCTGACTTTGCATCATGCTGTGCAGCTATTAGCCTGCTGCTCAACAACTTTAAAAAGAGACACCATCAAACCTGGATGTCAGTGCAGCACCAGCCTTAGGCATAAACAGAAAACTTGATGTCACAGTATTACACTGCGGGAGATTCTCTCTTCAGTGTGAAGCCAAGTTTTAATTTTCATATCCAGCTTAATCAAACCTCAATACACATATCTCATCAGCACTGTCTTCAGGCATTGTAAATACTCTGTTTAGGGCTGGCTGAGCACTACAACTTTGGCCAGGTACTAGATTTTTTTTTTGTTTTCAAATACTTTCTTTAATGTTCTACCTGTTGCAATACATTGTTGGGACTGCGTGTGGGGATAGAATGGGTTGCATCATTAAAAAGAGGCAGAGTGGCAGCTTGCAAATTAGTAAAATCTTTGTGGTACCCATATATCTCACTAGCACAGTCCTTATAAAACCCTGTGTTGGAAGTAAGCATTTGACACTTATTCTGATTCCAAAATCACAACAGTAAACCGTAGAGAACAGATCAAGGCTTTTGCACGTAGTTTTTTCCATACTAGGGATCAGAAGTCCTGAATCCATGTGGGCAGACCCTAGTACCCAGAGCCCTGAAGGGAACTCTGTAGGGAATGTGTGCATCCAACCTAGTTGCTACAGCAGGCCCTAATGCTGTGCTCTTTTATTTGCCACCACATAGCAGAGATGGTTCCAGCAACCACTGAATACTACAACTCCCACTGAAGTCAGACAGGAGATCAGCACAGCTCCCTGACATTTTCTTTGCTCAGTCTTTCTCAAGGGTAAGGCTATCCTTGGCAGCTGGATATACAGTACAAAAGGAACTTCAAAGCCCAAACTTCCAGGAGTGATCTGGCACCACTCCAGTGCCACTGACAGAAACAAATCGTATCTTCTCCACAGTCAAAGCTTCTGAGCAAGGTACATACCAGAGCCCCTTCAATGAATGGTTCAGACTTAAAACCCTGTATAAACTTTGCAGAGCATTTTAGAGTTAGGGCCTTCTAAGCCTTTTGGGTTTTTTTTTTCTTTTCTCCAACATGCTTTGGGACTGGCTCACTTTTCTGAGATTTGGTTCTGCCTCCTCCTTATGCATCAGCTTTGCTCTTGCATGTCCTTAAGGTCGCTCAAGACAGCCCATTTTAAAGTGCAGTTCCTCTCCCATGTACAGGATGTTGAAGTCTCCTTTATCAGGGGATGTGTATCATACCCCTCTGCTTACCTAGCTAGAAGTGTTTTCTGAGCTTGTCCCCTTTTTGTGAGAAGGATTAGAAGCAACTAGCAAATCCTCAAGACCTGTGCACTTTCTGTTAATGATCCCATTTTACTACCCTTTGGTATGCCTGTCCAACCCACAAGAAAGATGGTCAAAGATACACAAAACAGGCTACATCCTAAGTTAATGAAGAGCTTGAAGCTAAATATAGACACATAATTATAGCTGGGTATATAAAAAATAAATAAATCAGGAATTGTACACAGCTAGATTTTCCATATCCATGTGTTTAAATTCAAAACCTTTTTGTGTTTGCTCTGTAAACCTGACTCTGCTCTCGGCACAAGTTAAGCCACAGCTCTACTCCCTTGCTCTCTCATATCTGATGCTCTCTATGTGAGAATCATGCCACCTTGAATTTCAAAATACCTTAATAATCAAATCTGTTTCCTTCACATTGAGGATCAAAGGATTGTGAAAATAAAAGCTTCCCAGTTTTTTGTTCATTGCTTTTTATTACACATGGGACATTATTATTTTATTGAATTTACTTTTTTGCTACTTTAGTGATCACTGATGAGAATATTTTTATGTGACTATGAAGTTTTTGCCTTCAGTTGCAGAACAGTCATCCATTTAGTCTGAAGCTCTGATCTTAAGGGCTTTAGTTACACTTTACTGCATCACATTTGCTCTTTATTCAAAAATGCCAACAATAAAAGAGTTCAGCAGTAGAGACGAGAAACAAGCTTATTAGAATAATAATTTATAAGGAAAAATGCATTTGCTGGAACTGCAGCACTCTTCAAACCTACTAGTGTAGCTTCAGTATGAAGTAATCATCCTCTTTTCTGTTAGAATATTCTATAAAGGGGAAGAACATGCAACTTAGGCAGAAAATCTAAGACATCCCACTGAAAATAAAGCACTATGGCTACACTGACAGCTGGGTTCACCACACAAAGTATTCTGTACTTATTTGGACATACATGTTTGTGTAACAGGAAATAGAATTTTGATCATTAACACAAATTACCTTTCTGAACCTCTAGCAAAGAAATGCCAAGAGTTTAAACACTAGCAGATTTCTCCCCTGGACTCTCTGGGTTTTGTGTACCTAAGACAGGATCAGTCACAGATTTTTCCCAACTCAGATTAGATTTCTCAGTTGGGAGCAGAGTGGGAGTGTGAAGATCTTACTCTTTTAATAATTATTTTTCTCACAAACAACATCAAAGAATCAGCAATTCACATCAAACAAAAGATGCTAACAGAAGCTCAGCTCTGTTCACAGCATTGTTAGGCAGAGACAGCAACACTATGAATAGCAGGGCCAAAGGCCATGCACTCTGCTTCTGGGCAGATAAATACATAGTCAGGTAGTCAGTGACAATGACAGCAGCTATTTAAATTTAAGGGAGATGTCTTTGTGGAAGATAAAGGAGCTCGCAGCTTTACAACTTATGCGTGCCTGAAACTGCCCTGCTCAGCCTCTACCTTGGTGCTCCATTGAACTGCTCCATTTTAGTGTTGGTTTTAATGCTATTCAAGATTTTCTTGGGTATTGAGAGCTTTAAACATATAATAGTATCTACAGAAATGAATTTGCATTATTCTATCTGGGATTATAGGGGGAACCTGGAAAGAGTAGAAAAATTTACGTTTAGCCTAGCAAGTACCTTAAATGTGTTGAATGTAATGTGGAGGGACAGAGTCCTTCTTTATCACATTATTTGACTTCATTAAAAAGGGGTTGAATCACTCTGCCTACAACTCCAAGAGCTCTGATTCGCCTGTCTCCCTACAAAAGATTGTGTCTGCCTTGTGATATGATGATATAGCTGCAAAAGCATCTGTCCTACTTGTATACATTAAATGTGCAAGGTATCAAAGACAGTGGAGTCTCTGCAACACCTCAAAAAAATACACAGAAATCTTCAACCATCGTGGGTACCTCTGTGCTTTAACTTCTCCCTTGCAGAGAAGGAGGAAAAAGTATGCTTTAGGAATCATGCCTACACTGCAATGTATTCATGCAGCCCTTCCTCAGTTACCACTTCTAGCCCTTTCCCTCATTCCTTCAATTACAGTTTTGTGTAAGAAAATATTGTATAAGAAATTCAGGGTTTGGACCACCCCTCTGGAAGTCTTGTTTGTCCAGAATGGAGTGTATGGGATGGCTTAGTCCTTATGCAGGCAAGAGTCACTGGATGCAGCCAAAACAATTACTTTTTCCTTCAGATGTTTCTTTCCTCTCTGTAAAGTCAGAACTGAAGAACATTTTAAATTATTTAATGAGTAAGAGGTTATCTGTATGAACTTTTTGGAAATGGCTTGCTGTACTCACCATTCACCCACACGTGGGATTTTTGGTACAAAAGTCAGAGCACTGCTGTTCTGAGAGTAACTAGTCAGGGGGCCAGGACAGCACTAGGTAGTGAGCTGTTCACTATAAGCAGTATATATACACATTCCCAGCATTATGTTCATAAGTTGTTGAGAAGTCTTTTAACAAAAACAAACAAACAAACAAAAAACTAACAAAACCCAAACCAAACCAACCAACAAACAAAAAACACACAAAAGAAAGGGGGGGGGGCAAAATGGGGAATCAGAACTAAGCTGTTTGGAAAAAACATGTTCACAGGAAGCAATTTGATCAGGTCTGTTTGATTCTCATTGAAATCAGCTTTTCCTTTGTAGCATGTTGAGGGAAGATGTGGATACCTTTGAATAGATCCAGAAGAATACCATAAAGATACACTTTTGGCAGGGCTTAATCCTGACATTTGATTTGGACACAGAGAGTGAGAAATAGCACATCTCTGTCTCTTGGGACTGCCTGGCTGATAAGGATTAGTAGGGCAGATAGGTTCAGTATGCAGCATGTGATACACCATTGAGGCTGAACAGACTTTGGCAGATCAAATTAGTCTCACTCTGTGCTGAAATCCAGGGGGTAATATTATCCAAGAAAGAGCAGGTGCAACATATTTTGCTGTGTTCATAAGAAATTTGCTTCAGAGGAAACTTAATCAGGCCAAATGCCAGTGTTGGGGGGAGTTGGTAGCTAAAGATTAAACAAGGAATGAAGGGCTTGTCCAAGAGAGAGAAGCTTCTGGGTACTGCAGAATGATCCTGAAGCCTTGAAATAGGAACTCAGCTAGGTGAAGAAGAGCTATACAATACAGAAAAAACAGGAAAAGAAGAAAGAAGGTTTTTATTTGCAATACCCTTCTCAGTCAGTGACTATTTCAGTGTAATACGGAAACACATAGTTTTGGTGGTTTCAGAACAAGGATTTTAGTGTCTCTGAGTGTCATGAACACCTTCTTACAATTGGCACAAAAATCTGATACCCTTTTTTGCTTCCTGAGGGCAGGGAGGGATTCATTTTGGAAATTAACAGAATGTTAATTTACCTAGGATTTTTGCCCTATGGTGAGATTTTTGATGAAACATTTTATTGCTATAAACAATTGTACTATAACAAATGTATTGCTATCAACAATCTTAGGAATTTACAAGGTTTCTGAAATTGCTTAGAAGAAAAAACAGCAAGAATGAGTATTTTTTCCCTTCAAACAAGAGCACTTCAACTTACTTCTCATACAGCCACACCAAAAAGGTCTCAACTGAAAGGGCAGCTCATTAACAAAGATATTTGATGTTAATAAAGCTAAGATTCACTAAAAGACCATCATCCTGATCTCTGAGGAAAAAATTAGTAATTCACAACAGCAAGATTCCTGTTACTGTTTTATTTAAAATTATCTGCCCACTGTGTTGCAAAGGACATGCAGTCCTGTATGGAAATGTATATAAAGATCTGAGGAAGTAAATTGAAAAGTTGGCAGATAAGGTAGAAGAGACAGCCAATAGAGGGAACTCAGATTGTACAGCAAATCTGAAAGAAGATAAATGGATAATTTAACAGCCATTCAGTTTTCAAGAAAGACAAAGCACAAACTACATTGCATCAGAAAAGGACTAGAAATGATGATGGATGAAACACTTCAAGTAAGTGTTTAACACAACAGAATCATGGTTGCCTGCAGAATTCCCAGCTGAGGGCAAATTCAAAGAACTAAATAAGGACAAGAGACTGATACGGTTTGAAGAGTTTTTCAGAATCCATTTAATAGCAAGGCAGAAGACATTGATCAGCTGCTTGGTTAAAATGTTGAAAGGAAAAGAGTTAGAAAGATTCTGTTTCTTGCGTGCTTCAAACATAGAATCAAACACACAAACAGCAGAGCCAAATAAGTTTTTTATGAAACAGTAACTCTTCTTCTTCTGAGCAAACCTTTCATTTCATGAAATTATTATGAACAGATGAAGCCTTTGCAACTATGGCAACACATCAGTTGAGCTGCTCCGGTAGGTACCCCGTTCTTCAGTACTACACTTTCCCTTTGACAGCACAGCGTGCTTGATAGTAGTTAGAGCACATCTGGCTACCAGGAGCCCTGTACATATTTTCCTCCCTGAAGTACCTGGCATATTTTACCAGTGGAGAATCTAACTTGCTCATCCCTCCATAGTATGCATGTGTGCTAACAAAGGAGTGCAGCATTATTCTTGTTAGTGTGCCATCACCAGAAAGAAGCATAACACTAATCGATAGTGGAAAAGCTGGACACTTCTACATATATTTGATCCCTTTCCAGTCACAGCTGGCTTCCTTCTGCATTGCAGACCATTTCCATAAAGTAAAAAAAAAATTTGTTTTCTATCAGGGAAGTTAGTAATATAGTCATTTTATCTAATTACATTTTTAAGCATCAGAAAAAATTGCCCTGGCAGAAATACAAAAGTAATGCACTGATACATTATGTACTTGACAACCTGGACCCTTCCTTGGTAAGACTTAGAAGGAAACAACAAAGTCTCGTTCAACCATGAGGAGATTGCAGTTTTTGTTTGGTTTTTTTTTCATGAACTCAGCGTCCACACAGATACAGTATTTTTTTTTCAGCATAATGATTGAAAATGGCCCTGAACCAGTAGGGCAAATAATTAATTCATATATGCATACAGTCAGAAGTTCACAGAAGTTAAGCCCTAGATCTTCTCTGTGTCCTTTATCTGCTATACTCTACCTATAGAAGGAAGAATTTTAGCAGTTCTTTTATTTTTAGTACATGGTGATATATACAGAAATACTTTTGGATTTCCAAATCAACTTCCATCAAGTATTTGCATTAGGAAGATCAAATCTGTGGATGACTGCAGTACAGGTTTTCTTTTATCTGAAGTAATCTGAAGGTCAAGGACTTTCAGACAGATGGCTTACCTTTGGCCTATGTATTCTCATGTGAAAGCCACTTCAGCAAAACTCGGGAGTCCAATTCAGCCTTGCTGTAACTAGTCATGACTCTCTTGACTTTAGCAATGCATCATATGCTTATACCAGGTCTGAATTTATCCCTATGGCTTCTCGGTCACTGGTCCTCCCTTCCAACTCAGAAACTGCCTACACAATAAAAGTGATTCATTACAAACCACTGCATTCCAAAGTATAGTGAACACTGAGACCTATAACTTTTTGATATGTGCTCAGTCATAAAAACAAATTTATATGGTCTTATTCCATAAACTCACTTTACAAATATTAGACCATACTTCCATGAGCTGTAATTTTCTCAGAGCTCATAAGTTAAGCAAGGTCAGAGTTGGTCAATATTTGCATAAGAATCTCCAGGGAAGAAAAAAAAACAAACCTAAAAAATCCAAATTATATACTCTGGAGGTCCTGAAGTGTTTGTAAGCTAGGACTTACCATGCTTCTCTTCAAAAGGATTTGGTATTAGTCTTAGAATACAACCAAATGCTGTGTTTTAGTGATAGTTTAGACTCTGTGCTGCAGCTTGGCCTTTTCAGATAGTGTCCTTTCCCTGAGATGCAGGTGATGTAGCAGGTGAAGTCCTCTCCCTCACCACCATGTAGGTGGCAGATCTGCCAACATATGCCTTTACTGATCCTCATCACATTCTCCCTGAAGGCATTTGTTGAAATAACACCTCTATACCCAATTTAAAAACCATTCTTCCCTCCTTACCTTCTCCCATAAATAGCTTCCAATCAGTATCTCATGCTCTCCCTTTTTGAGCCTTTCCTTCAGGCAGCCCTGTCCCTCTCCCAAGCCTGCACAATGCATTGCTGAAATGTCTTTAATGTTTTCTTCTACTGGAAAGGCTTATACATAAGAGGAGTTATACCCTGAGAAAGTATGCTGTGGGCAGAGCAGTACGCAGTCACAAAAGACACCTAAATTATTGAAGGTGGTGAGACAAAGTCAGTGCTATGCAGTAACTTTCCAAGACAGAAACAGCTTAGTCGCACATCTTGGTTGTAGATGGATGCAGAAGGGAACTGCAAACCCATCTGGCTTTTCCTAATGCCAAAAGAGAGCAGCCAGTGTGATTGCTCTCCAGCACCCACTATCACTCTGCAATTATGGCCAACTTGTCCTGCAAAGAGGATAAAATGGGCAAGGTCACTGGTCCTGTACCTATTGCTGTGCAGCAACGCAGTTTGTGTTGCAGTGCAAGTGGGCATCATGGTCCCATGTCCCAGGTGGAGAGATGGGAACACCCTCAGGATGGGGCTCCCTCGCCCCATTGCTGCCCACAGTTTCCAGCCTGCCTGCTGCACCAAGAAGGAAGAAGAAAAATGGGAGTTTCTGAGGCTGTGAGTTCATGTCTAACAGCTGCTGAAGACCGAGCCTCTTCCTACTAAAGCAAATAATAAATTGGAGGTTAAGATGCTGGATACCAAATTAGACAGATCACTAGCAAAGCTGTTTATAAGAGGCATGCAGCATAAATAGCAGCATGGAGCAGCAGTACATCAAGGGGTTTTCATGCAATAAAATGAAAAGTAAAAAGTGCAGCCAAGAGGTAGAAAACCCTTCCTAGGCTACAGCCAAATAATCTTAACTAGCTTTGAGAATAAATTGGCGGTTTAATCCGAATCACGAACAGGTGCTATGGATGTAACTCAGTAAATGTTCGAGAGCCTGCCAGAAGGGAGAGAAATGTGTTGCTTTTGAGATAATTTCCCAGAAGCTTCATAAAAGAAAATTGATTACTGGAGTTTAATAATTAAAACAGAGCCAGATATATAGCAATCAAATGACTTTTTAATTACATCTCAAGCCGAAATAAAATTCAGTTTGTGCACTTTGTATCAGAAACTCCAACTGAAATGCTTTGGTAGGTGGAAAAAGTAAAATAAAGGCTAATTTCCATAGGAATTATAGGAGTTGGTGTAATTAAAAGACCAAATCAGAATGAAAGAGCCCCAGAGTGTGAGGATACTAAACACAGACGCAGTGGTTTAACCATCAAATCAATGTCTGAATAAAGACATTTTATAGACCAAGTGCAAAATCTGCACTATCAAGTATCCCTAACCTAAATAACTGTACAACAAAATAAAGTTTCTAAAAATTACTCTATATATTTATTAAGTATTACATAGAATTAGTTGCTTGTGCTATGGTAAAATGGAATATTAAAGACATATTTTATTCTTTCTTTAATGTTTGTTTTAATTTATTAAATAAAGTTAACGTTAGTTAACAATTCATGTTATTTACCTGGCAATGTCTGTTGCTCCTAGGTTATTAACTCTGTAATATACACTTGGGTATATATTTCTAAGAAAAACATCTAATTACTCTAAGATTTAAAACTCATTTACAGCTCACGAGGTGCAGTGATTGTAGCAGAACTGTGTCGGTGCTTCTTGAACCCATTCCCAATCTACTCAGGCTTCTGGTCTCTGCTGCACTCAATACAAAGCTCATTGATCTAAGCAGCTCAAACCCTCACAATCCTGCTGGCACTGCATGTGAGAAGGCCATCTCCTGTCATAAAAGTGTGGCACCTGCCTAGGCCTGGAGGGTCAGCACAGCAGTAGGTCATGCCCAGACCACTGCATGTGTTCCCTGGCACTGGGATTGAAAATATCATAGCCCTGTGATCAGTCTTGTCAACAGAGCAGTTTAGAAAGGACACAGATACACCCGTGAGCTCTTGACCCATACTGAGACAGAATCCACTGTCCCAATGAGCTCCTTCTCCTGTTGCCTGTAGCAGGAACAGATTGTTGATTCAGTGTTTAAGAGAGGAACAGCCTGTCCTGCATTTTGTGCTTACAGATCCTGGCACTGATGGGGTACAAATGCAGAATTCTGTCTTTATGCTTAGAACTCCTGGGAATACACTTCTTTTTTTTTTTTAACCACTGATTTTATTTTTTTATCCTAAAGTGTATTTAAAAAGAAAAAAAACAAAAACAAAAAATCACCTGCCAGCGGATGGATACTGGCTTTGCACAGAACAGATCTGATAAATTGCTGTCAAGAGCTGAATGTCTAATGTCCTACCTCTAGACACCGAGTTGGCAGTGGTAAAGCAGATGCTAATGACAGCAGCAGTGAGCCTTTGAGGTATTTTCAGGTGTTTTTTGTTTTTCAGATTTATCATTGCCCCTCTCTTTTGGACTCCACCAAATCAGCAGGTTCAGTGAATACACAGTGGTCTGAAATAGCTTAAAACGGGAAACTCAGAGGCATGGTGATGGAGATATTATAAAGCCATGTCTGTTCTGTCAAATGAATGAGGGTCACCAGCAAGCAATACTGTATGTGGCAGAGACTGGAGGAAATTCTGCCTCTCACTCCTAGCCCAAGGATGCAAAATTATCTGCACAGTCTCTGCCATATTCTAAGGAAATAATTTCAAGTGGATTTGCTTCAAGTTCCACACAAATTAGCTACTTACTCATGGTGTGTTTTTTCAGAAGTGCTGAGCATTCATATTTCCTCCTGGAGTCAACTAAAATTGCAAGTTTTCAGCACATCTTAAAATCAGGCCATTAACCCTTAATTAGCATATAATAGCTCAATTAAAAATCTACCAAGACTTACTCCAGTAACTAACCAAGCTCCCATGGCTTGCAGATTAGCTATAAAAAAAATCCAGTTCTTTAGTGGTGTCTGTTCTCTGGGGACCATTTGAAGTGGTGGTTGCTGTTAACCCTGCTATTTAAAGAAAATAATGAAAATTATCAACTGCAAAGGTAACTGCTTCCCCCCTATGTTCCTTGTAATTGTCTGCACTTCTAGAAGAAAAGCTTTTTCTGTCTTCTCTGTCATTTTTTTAATTTAAAAAAAATCCATAATTTCTAATGAAAAACAAGCAGTTTCCATGGGATCAGAGAAAGTGTGATACCCAACTCTCATTATAACCCACTTCTTGCTAATCAAAAAAGCTGCAAAAACTGAAAGGACACAGTACATAACTGCTTGGGAGGTCACTGGTTAATCCTTTCTTCTCATCTGGATGCTGCTGTTTGGAGTTTCTGCCTCTCTAATGCAGGGACAAAACTAAGGGAGGCACTTGCTGTCTTTCCACCTGAGCAGTTGATACTCAAGGGAAAGGCAAACTAAACTTTGAGCAAAGGTGTGCAGGGATTACATAACTTCAGGGTTGGTTCAAAGGCAGCTGAAACCAGATAAAAGATTTTTACTGGCTTGTTGGCTTTGGACTAGGTATGTAGAAAAGAGGTGACTTCAGTGCAACCTAAAAAGAAAAAATTTTTCCTTTATTTTGAGCACATGGGAATGAATTTTTGATAGCTGTGGAAAGCACAGTGTGCTGTGTTTTACTTATCTATTGGAAAAAAGAATCTAGCAGTAGGGAAAACGTGAAGGTTATCTCAGCTTTGTCCAACTTGTCATCCAACTAGAGGACCTCTTGCCAGCAACCAGGTTGCCACCAGCACCTGGGGAATGCCTCAAAAGGACTATCTTTAAGGCTTATAAAAGAGCTCATGTAGCTGAGACAACCTAGGTGTTTTTTTCAACATAGTTGTTGGCTCACTTAATGCCTCAGGTAAAACTAGTAAAATAAGTGAGAACAATAATCTTTAACTACACAGGAATTTAGAGATGGGGGTGAGAAGGGTGGGTATGGTGCAGTTTAAACTCTTCTTTATCCTGTTACTCCCTGGACTGTCCATCAAAGGAGTGGAAATATTGTCAGTATTTTTCCTCTTATCCTTTTTTTTTTCTTTTTTTTGATCTTGTAGTGTCTAGTGAAGCTGAATGTGAAACTCAAGCCTATGCTGGACTCCGTGGTAGTAAATAGAGGTAAATGGGAGGAGCTGCATCAAAAAAGACTTCCTTCTCAGACGGCATCCTCGGTCTTCTTTTCCTCTAGCTTTACCATGTCTCTCAAAGACATAAATTAAGCCTGCAAATGTCAGTGTTGCTTTACAATAAGAGCTGTCTGAAAGGCTGCTGTAAGCTTAGGCCCACCATTTTTTTAAGAAAAGCTTTCACAGACATGCTTAATTGATTGGATACCATCGTGATGGCAGCTTAGTTTGCCCTTACTGGAAGGCTTGGTGGGACTGAAAGGAAGACCTGCTGTGAGATTGCACTGGTATCTGGAGCAACATGGAAGACTTAGCACAAGAAGCTTTCATTCATCTCCACTACACTTCAACAGCTGCTGTAAAAATCTGTAAAGCTGACAACAGACTGAAATATAAGAACTTACAGCTTAATAAAATTAATAAGACAGAGCAGACCCGGGATGCACGCTGGTCAATTCATATGCAAGGAGCTGCAGGAAAACAGAATAGTATGTAATTACATTGTTGTTTTGCATCTCTTCAGTGCATGTTATGAATCAATTATTCCAGCTTTTGCGATGTTCCTCTCACATGCTTCCCTCCTCTTTTATGCCTGAATGTTCTGAAAAGCCTGCTTTGTATTCTAAAGAAGTATTTTTTTTACAACAAAGCTTCTTAGTGATTGATCAGGGCCTTTAGAATTGCCTACCTTTGCTACATTTAAAAACAAACTTTATTATCTTTAAAGATAATAACACCAACCTGTCCCTGCTTTCCTGAGAAATTCATATTAACAATGCAGCAAATTTCTCAGCAAGGGGAAGTTTGCATAAAAGTTTCATAACATTGTATGGTAATTTTTTTTTTTTTTTTTTTTTTTTTTTTTTTTTTTTAATTACAGTGTCCCCTAAGGAAAAGATTAATGAACTTTAATTGAAACTGATTGCAAAACAGGAAATCTGTAGCCTTGTGCTTCAGGTTTATATTACATTGAAAAGTGGACCATGGAAAAGGATTTCTAATAAAATTCCCAGTTGAAATTAATATTTTGAAATGGTGGAGAGGAAGAATATAATCATACTGGACTGACTGGCTCTTCCTTCTCTTGCAGTTCTTTCTGTACAATTTGAGATGCTATTGTTACAGCACTAGCAAAGGCTCACATGTTGACATATGTGGTAGAGGTGTTCATAAAAATCTAATCAAATGTGATGGGTCAGAAAACTAAACATGTCTAGTTCTGTGTGATGACACTTGTACTACCTGAAAGTTGATCTCTTTCCATTAGTGCAAAGATCACTAGTGTAGCAAAACTGTGATCTATGATTTGAGGGTGGTTTCTCTCTTGCCTGACCAGGCACAAGAGGAGTCATGTTGCAGTGCTTACAAATTCCCATTCATAGGGGAAAAAAGCCTTTGCATTCCATGAAAAATGAGCTACTAAACATAGTGCTGTCTGACAGCAGAAATTAAAGCTGAATTCAGCTTAGTGTTACACCTGTGCCAAATTCCATTTACTTCAGTGGAATTGCCTTGAACTGCCACCAGCTTAATGGAAATCAGGACCTGGCCCAGCTGATGAGATGCTAAAAAGAGCTTTTCTTCTTTCTAAGGAAAGTGAGTCATTAGTGCCTTTAACAGCTGACTACCTCTGTCTGACAATCAAATAGAAACAAAAATCTGCTGGCCCCTTCTTAAACAAAACAAAACAAACAATGAAATAAAATCCCTCTGTGCTACTAATAACCAAGGGTATAGGAGAATAGCAGGAAATTTGAGTCCCACTGCAAGCCAATCTGTTAGTATGCAACTGAACTATATCTCTTTCTCTAGCAGAAAGAAGGGGTGGAGCAGAAATGCAGACTGCACAGCAGTGAACACATGCTCCAATAGAAATAGTTCTGCTATTACTGTACCACTTCTTTCTTCCCTGAATAAAGACAGCCATAGGATAACAATCAGCAAGCCATACAAAACTTACAAGATGCTCTTTATGGGAGAAACAGATACTAGTAACTGTTATGGTATTGCTGGCAAGTACACACAGCTTTCCTAAATTTTTATATTGCATATTGCTAACTATAACATAATTTACAGTGCATACCCTACAGCATCCCCCAAGGTTGAGTCTTCCCTCATTTCCTCTCCTTTTTATTGGCTCCAGTGCGCTGTTGCCCTTGGCAACACCCACCGGCAGCGATGGGGCTTCGGCACCACTGCAACCTGACATACAGCTGAAGCCCTAACAATGTCAACCATCAATCAAGTGACTGTTTGTAATTGCCTCCATCTATTTCTCCTGTCTTTCGGTATCTTTGCTATTGTGGGTCAAAATTCAGAAACTGCTGACTAATGTTATGGTTCTGTTCCTCCATCACAAGGAAGAAAATGAGAGAGCACAGCAAGATCTTTATCAAATTGTTCTCAGGCAAAACAAAGTAACCCTGCTGGAACCAGGGGGGCACAGTAATGCATCTCAGAAGAGCATCAGATCTCTCCAAGTGCTATAGCTCAATCTAAATTATTTTTTTTTTAGCATGCAGTTTAAGAACCTGCAAAAGATGTGCATTACTAGGGGAAAAAAAGAAAAAGAAAAAAGAGAAGAGAAAAGAAAAAAAAAAAAAGATTCTTTGTGGAAGCAGGCAGTACAGTAAGGAAATGTATTCCAAATTTCTCATATTTTAAGATGGTGGAAAACACTTTTAAACTACTGTTTGCAAGCTTGATAACAGAAATTGTATCTGCTTTTCATTATTTCTGATATGGAACCATTTCCACTGTCCTTCAGTCAGTTTTGTCTGATTCTTTAAAGATGCGAGCAGGAGAGATGACTGTGTAGGTTATTACATCAGAATTGTCAGTCCATTACTTGTTTCCCTGTCTTCTGCACATGGAGGGATCAAAACCCATTGAAATAAATTTTGTTCTGTGACTGCCTATTAAAAAAAAGGTCCATAAGAGCTGAGGACAAATTAGAGGACACGTGGAGAAGAGGACAAAGAACCCACCATTACCCAGGATAGTGCTAGTGAAGTGCTGCTTGGCTTTTGCCTGGAGATGCCCCACACATCTGCTTTGCCTCAGCAAGAGAAAAATTCTCATATGCCCCAGATGTTAGTGGAAATTTGGCCTTGAATAAGCCAAATTCCTCTAGCATTTGCAATTCCAATGGTTAAACATGGTAAGCTCATGGACCATCTGCAGATCACAGGGGCTTCATTCTCCTCCAAAGTTGAATCAAGCTGGTTTAACTGCCACTACTCACGTTTGTGGTCTCATGAATTACAGGCCATGAGGCCTCACAGGGTCCTGTCAGTGACCCTTATTTTATCGTCAGAAAATGCTCAGGAGAAGACTTGTGTCTTCATCCCCATCCTCAAAGACATTTCAGGTGATGCAGTGATTCCCACCTGTGAGGCTGCTTACCAAAATCGATCTTCCTCACCAAAAAACACCCATAAATGCCCTAGCAGTGTATAGGGTAATCAGGAGGGAGTCTGGCATTGAAATCCTACTTGAAGAGTCTTTCAGACTGTGGGTGCACCTTCCCCACCAGCCTATGGGGGCTCACAAGAAAGAGCTTGTCTCCTGCCCTCCTGCTGAAGTCTTTCACATGTTCTCATCACGACAGGATACCCACTGGGTACAGTCCCAATTTCTGTTGCATTCCTGGGAGAGAGCACAGAGCACACAGGCTTTGGTGGAAGAGCTCAAGAGAGGCTCCTATGTACATCCTCCTGGATCAAAGTCCTCCTCTGCAACATGACACTGCTACCCCATCAGAAAACCAGACACTGTTCAAGACAAGGAATACCTGGGATAGAGGCTCTCCTTGGCTCAGACAGAAGAAGAGTTTCCTATCTCCCAAGAACAAGTCAGCCAAGAGGTGTCTTTGGCCATAGTTCAAAAACAGTCAAATTGGACAGTTTCCTCTAAAAGTGCCTTATGTTTTTGCCTTTCTACCAGCGTGGGATCCAGAGGCAAAACAGAACAGCATCATAACATGATCAACATGTAGACTGCTTCTGTCTACAGATGTGGTTTTCTCCTGCTCCAAAGCAGAATCACATTTACAAGGTTAGGTGGCAGCAGCAGCTCACACCAGTTTACATCGGATGCTTCATTAGGCAATGAGGCACTGAACTCCCTATAAGGCTCTGTCACAGCCAGTCCCTGCTATCTACAGGGCCACAGATCTTGCTGAGAAGGTCATGTGTTTTGTAACCTGCAGAAAATAGCCAAGGAGTCGGCGAATACATTTCATTTTAGCTCAGGTACTCCTTCAGATGGTGTCCTCAGTACAGCAGCTGCATTTCTCTGTACTGACCTTGCTAATTGCTCCTTCTTAGAGTGCACTGCATGCACCTGTAGTTACAACAAAGCCAATGCTAGTACTCACAAACTATTTCTGAAAACTGCAACCAGCAGTGCCTAACATAATTTGTAGTATTCAGACAAATTAATCCTAGTGGGACACTAGGTATGTTTCACTATACAGGCCAAATATTTATTTCCCTTCAATAAATTAAAACAATTTTAGTTAACTGATAGATTGTTTATGCTTTGAAATTTTAGAACAGGTTTATTTCAAGGTTATGTAAAACATATTGACACTTCCAATGCTTAGAGTGTTCTGGGCAAGACAATGTAAAGCAAGAAGGGTTTTTATTTGCATTGTCAAAGAAACGGGTTTTTAAGAGTAAAACCATATGAATTGGTTTCTAACACAATAGTGAAGTGGGAGGTATAGATCAGTTGAAATGAGAGACTCCAGAGACTTCCATCACTTGGATGTGCCACTATTGGAATACATACTGTATATTGCCTGTTACCTTTTCTTTCTTGGATTGCTTTGTATTTAATTACCAGTTTATCAGTATGTTGGGCACTGCATTATACAGTTGTGTGGGGAATACCATTATAAGCTCTGCTGCAAATAAACCGACACATGCACAGAAATACTTTGTGTGCGTTCTAACACAAGCAATTCCTACATACTTTCAAAATGTGTAACTTAAGACTTCTGCATTTGCTTACTTTTTGTATTTTAAGGCCTTGCTGTTTTGCTGATTCAGCTTTTTAAAGCATGTTTTTTAAATTATCAACATGGTTTTATTGGTCTGTAAAAAAAAATATAATAAATCATTTTAATGGTTTGCTGTAATTTTTTTTTCTAATTACTACTTTTCTTGCAAAATACCTTGTCAGGAGGAATCACAGCTTTATCTATTGATTACTGAATCACAAATAGAAGGGCATGAAAACATGTGCAAATGAGTGGCCTACACGACTTTTGGAACATGACCTTGCAGGACTTGTTCCTGAGAGTGGTATCCTAACTTCAGTGGAAACATTTGTCATTAGTCTGGAATGGACACCAGATCTGGCTGGCAGCTCTAACAGAACTACATGTGCAGAAATTACAGGTTATACAATCTGTGATGCCGCACGTATCATTGTTAAGCAGACACACCACAGGAAGGAAATACATGCCTCCAACAAATAAATATGTTGTCAGAATAGTTACAGAAAAGTGGGGTATGATTTCTTATGTTTTTAAAGGTGCAGGGAAGTGGGCAGAGGGTGCTAAGGTACAAACATCCTTCCTTCTGTAAATCCTGACCAATTTTGGATCTCGGCAATCTGTAAATCTGTTAATCTGGATGGTTCTACAAACAGCCCAGGGCACCAACACAGCACACAGGGCCTTTCACCACTTACTGCGTAAGAGGACTATTACTCAAAATTTAGAAATAAACTGAAAAATTCAATGAACTCAGGTTTTATTTCACTTTTAGCCTTTCCAGAAGCTGCATGAACAGCCAGAAATTCAGCAGACATCCACATGCAGGCCCTGTCTGAGCCGATTCGAAGCTGTCCCTGAGCAGCCCACTTCCCAACTCGGGAGGAACAAGCACCAGAGGGAAGGGAAAACGCCAGGCAAACACTAACGATGCTATTGCCCTCCCCGGTACCAGCTCCCATTTGCTCCACGGCAGTTGGAGAAACCAGGGCACGCCAGCCACCCCCATGCCCTCCCTCCATCACTTCAGGCCCTGAGGCCGCAGCAAAGCTCCGGAGAAACGGAAGGCGGGAGGAGAGGGCGCTGCAATGGGGCCGGTGCCCCCGCCCAGGCCCACTCCCTGCCCTTCGCAGGAGGCGGCAGGGCCCCTCTCAAATCCCGCACTCTGACCCCCGGCACCACAGCTCCCAGCGTGAGGCGGTCGGGACCCGGCTGCCCCACCGCCCCGGCGTCTGTCGCGCACCAGACACTTCCGTGTTGCCATGGCAGCGAGGCGCCCGGCTTCCGCTTCCCCTCCGGCGGGGCCGTTGCCGTTGCTGTGGCGATGGAGGCCGCGCCGGTGCCCGACGGCCAGTACACGGCCGTGGTGTACGGGCTGATCGGCGGCGGACGGTATGGGGAGGCAGTGTCGCTGCTGAGCCGCGGGCTGCAGAGGAGCTGCCGCTCCCGGGCCGGCCTCTCCCTGCTGGGCTACTGCCACTACCATCTGCAGGACTTCGCGGCTGCGGCCGAGTGCTACGAGCAGCTGTCGGCGCTGCACCCCGAACTGCCCGCGTACCGGCTCTGCCAGGCTCAGGCCCTCTACAAGGCCGGGCTCTACGCCGAGGCCCTGCGGGCCGCCAGCCCGCTGATGGACCTCCCCGCCTACCAGGGCCGGGCCCTGCGTCTCCAAGCGGCCATCCACTATGCCCAGGGTGACTTCCCGGCGGCCAAGAGCCTGGTGGAGGAGGCGCTCGCCGCCGCTGTGGATGGCGGTCCCGGAACAGCCGAGGACCCCTCGGAGAGGGCTGACGCCGAGATCAACCTGGGCTGCGTGCTGTACCAGCAGGGGCGGCACGAAGAGGCCAGCGGCAAGTTTGGCAGCGCCATGCAAGTGCTGGGGTACAGCCCTGAGCTGTGCTACAACATGGCCCTGTGCTGCTACTCTGCCAAGCAGTACGTCCCCGCCCTCAAGCATATTTCTGATATTATAGAGCGCGGCATCCACCAGCACCCAGAGCTCAGCGTGGGCATGACCACCGAGGGCATTGATGTCCGCAGTGTTGGCAACACTCTGCTCCTGCACCGCACGGCTCTGGTGGAGGCCTTCAACCTGAAGGCGGCCATTGAGTACCAACTGCGCAACCTGAAAGCGGCCCAGGAGGCACTCACAGATATGCCTCCGAGGGCTGAAGAGGAGCTGGATCCAGTCACGTTGCACAACCAAGCACTAATGAACATGGACAGCCAGCCCACTGATGGGTTTGAGAAACTGCAGTTTCTTCTGCTGCAGAACCCCTGTCCGCCAGAAACTTTTGGAAATTTGCTACTCCTCTATTGCAAGCATCAGTACTACGACCTGGCAGCTGATGTGCTAGCAGAGAATGCCCACCTGACCTACAAACTGCTCACACCTTACTTGTACAACTTCTTGGATGCCATTATTACTTGTCAAACTGCCCCTGAGGAGGCTTTCCACAAGCTAGATGATTCATCGGGGACACTGATTGAGCAAATGAGAAAACTTGCAAAGCAGTCACAGGAAGCTAGGCAAAACTGGGATGAAGAAGCTGTGAAAAAGACAGTAAGTGAGTATGATGAAACTCTTGATAAATATGTACCTGTCTTGATGGCCCAGGCAAAGATCTACTGGGACATGAAGAACTACACAATGGTAGAAAAGATTTTCCGCAAATCCGTGGAGTTCTGTAATGAAAACGAGGTGTGGAAGCTCAATGTGGCTCACGTTCTCTTCATGCAGAACAAGTATAAAGAGGCTATCAGTTTCTATGAGCCAATTGTTAAAAAGCACTATGACAATATTCTCCATGTCAGTGCCATTGTGTTAGCTAACCTCTGCGTTTCCTACATTCTGACAAGCCAGAATGAAGATGCGGAGGAACTGATGAGGAAGATTGAGAAGGCAGAAGAGCAGCTGTCCTATGATAATCCAGAGAAAAATATATACCATCTTTGCATTGTCAATCTGGTCATTGGTACCCTCTACTGTGTGAAGGGAAACTATGAGTTTGGTATTTCAAGGGTCATTAAAAGCCTGGAGCCATATAACAAAAAACTGAGCACAGATACATGGTATTACGCCAAACGGTGTTTCCTCTCCTTGCTGGAGAACATGTCTAAGCACATGATCATGCTTCGTGACAGTGTTACTCAAGAGTGTGTTCAGTTTCTGAAGCAGTGTGAGCAATATGGAAGAAACATCCCAACTGTCATTGAGCAACCCCTTGAAGAGAAGAGGATGCAGAGTGGAAAAAATACTGTTACCTATGAAGCCAGGCTTTTGAGGGCACTGATGTATAAGATCACTGGGTGGACTGCATAAGTGGGGCTCCTGTACAGTAGAAACTTGAACTTGTATCTGTTCTTTTCTTTTGCTTGTGAAGTTATGCTCACCCTGGTACTCCACAGTGATATGGGTTTTTCTTGATTGCTTATATGTAAAGATTTTGTCTTGTATTTTAGCAACATGCAATGGAAAACAGAATATTTGCATTAAATTAACATGCACCAAATAACTAGGGGCATTCTTAGTAATCTGTCCTGTTAAATAAGCCTTAAGAGATGCTGACCAAGATCTTTATTACAGAAATATCATTGACTTTTCACCTATAAAATATTTTATATTCAGAATTTTTTTAGCCAAGTTTCTTTTCATTGGTTGACAGATGAAGAGGATTTGTTGCCTATCTCTCTCAGCAGAGAAATTGAGGAAAAAACTGCTTTCACTTTCCCGTTTATGTCT
The DNA here is from genome assembly GCA_038090715.1 of Florisuga fusca. NCBI lineage: Eukaryota > Metazoa > Chordata > Aves > Apodiformes > Trochilidae > Florisuga > Florisuga fusca. Next base: position 7,795,338 of record JAAWXA010000031.1, on the reverse strand, counting down.
GTGTGCAACATGTTTGTTTCTTCTGCTTTTTCCAATGTATTTTTAATACATTACAGACCATGTTTATAGTATATTAAAAAAAAAAAGGTTTTATAATAAAAAATGGGTCCTACAAGCATTAACATTGCCTTTTGCTAACTCAATATGTGTATTCTGGTAAATTGTGACCAATAATATATTCCAAGAAGAAGGTATTAGGATGGCATCTCAGTTTAGATATACCCTTGCAGTGAAGTTTGTTAGGAATGGATGTAATGGGCTTCAAAGACACAGCCCAGTATGACCCCTCAGCTTCTGCAACCCCCAGAGTCCTGTGTCTGTGCCACCCGAGCAGCAGATGCTGCCCTGCAGAGCTGTTTGGTAGCAAGTACTCACTTGATATTGCAGTCCTTCATTTGCAGCTTGGCCTGCCCCTTTCATCCAAATACCAGGATTCTTAAAATATACCAGTCTCTAGTAAGAGACTTCATGAATGGGAAATTAAATTATTTTTCAGATTTCTCAAACAAGCACATAATTTCCACTTTATGTGAGACTTAAAACTTCTAACCTTACATTGAAGAATTCTGCTTCTCAGTTTCTTCCCTGTGTTACTTCTAATGCATCTCTTAACACTTCTTTGAACCTCTTATTTCCTTAATAACTTGATATCTCACTTCATATCAGTGTGGTTTCTCCAGTCTTCCCATACCTTCTCAACCATGTTACATGTTCCACAGCAAAGACCAAAGTACCTTTCGGTGTTTTTATGCCATCTGGTTCTGTGCCCCACGGCTGCTCTCAATTCTGTGTGTTCTGCCTTCTGAAGCAACGCATGAAAGTTTTTCAAGTAAGAACCAAAGATCTGCAGCTTTAACTTACCTGCTAACCTTTGATACTGGCTCCCTGAAGAGGTGCCACAGGGAATGTTGGAATCAGGCTGTCCCTCAAAATCTAGTTTCCAGGCTGTGGTTGACCTGGAAAGAAAGAGGACAGTATTTTTGAGAGTTGCTCTCTTATAAAGCAGTAGAACACCTAATAATTCTCTGAGTGCATTAAGCAGTGTATACAGGGACCAAATACGGCTGCAACCATTTCAACACACAGAAAGTCCACTCTGCTTATCTGCTGGGAGAGAAACCAGTCAGGGCTGAGCATATACTCTGTAGCTGAAGGAAACAGCTGTGGGTTAGGTAATGTTACTGTTTACCCCAAACTTCATATAACATTAGAATCAAATTTAACACAGTTGTCTCAAGTGTTAAAAATGGGAAAATGTTCTAGAGAGGCTAGAGAGCAGACAGGAGGTGCAGCAAGGTGTCCTGGAGAGGCTTCCATAGCTCATTACTAGTCTAGTAATTAGAAGCCCCTGCTTACGGTCATATGAAATATTTCCCAGAAGAGCTTCTCCATGAGGAGAAGACATGATTTCAGATAAATCTTGTTCTCCTCTATGAAGCACAGCAGCAGGCTGTAAAGTATGTTCCTAATTTACGGTGGAATTGTATTATATATTGTGCAGCATAAACAGCATGACCTTTAAAAAAAGTTTTTAAAAGTCATGCCACATAACTGCATCTGAAGTGCAGTAATGGGCAGTGACTTAGGGAATATCAGCACTTTATTTGATATTCATTGTGCATATTCCGTAAAAGTCAGTGGACATTTTAAAAAAAATTCACTTTGCAGATTTGTGTATGTGAAAATGTTGAGTGCTTTCCAATGGAGAGCCATTTAGAGACCTTTCTATGGCTTTTTGGTGATGTTCACACTCTAGAGATTTCCCTACAATTCAGGTGTCACTTTCACTAAAATGCTGCTGCCAGGATTAGCTGCACTGAGCCCTTCATCTCTTTCTTGCCTTCCATGGCCACATACGGTTAAGTGGAGGTGACAGAGGCAGATGGTTCTGGCACACTCCCTTGATCCTATCAGACTCCAGGAAAGGCACAAGGCTTTTGGCTGTAGGGTGGAAAAGGAGAACAGCTATGCTCCTTATGGAAGTAAAATCCCTGTAAAAGGACATGGAGTTGTGGAAGATGTGGCTCTTTTAGAAAATACGGCTAGGTGGCAGTCAGCATGTCTGGAATTTGCTTCATCCTGCTGCATCTGCTGATCAGATATTTAAAAAAAAACAAAAAACCAATAACACTGGCAAACCCCAGGGGAAATGTCAGTAGCAGCATTCTCCACATTCTTCCTTCCCTCTATTTTTAACTGCTTTTCCTCCCAGAGTACAATGCACACCCACACAACTCAAGTTTTCTGGGCAGGTTGGATGATCCACCACAGCATCTGCCTCAGCAATAGCCACTAAAGCTTCCAGTGGCCATGACATGTCAGGGCAGATGCTACAGCCCCCATTTTGTCCTAGAGAGCTTCCTGTCCCTCCTGTGTCTGGAGGGAAAAGGTCCTGGAATCATCCAGGTTTTGTCTTTTGCAATGTAAGTGTGTCACTTCCTGCAGTGGCAGCATGCATTTATAGCATCTCCCAACTGCAGAGCACTTTGGTAATGAAAAACATATAAATGTTACAACCACTTTTATTACTATCTTTATGCCACATTTAATGTTACCGGCATGTGACTTACACACAAAATACATTTTTTACGGAAAGCATAGAGATTTTCATTTGGAGAAAAGGGAGGACACCAAATAATGGTTTATGGTCCTTAGAAATATAGTAAAATCCACCTAAATTAACACCCTAAGCCAACACTGTTCTTTTGTCCACAACCACATATCACCATTTTCATTTAAAAGAATGCAAGCAGAAAACAATACTTACAAACAGCTGACCATATTCCTGGAGAGCTGCAGATAACCACAGACTCCTTAGCAAAAGCCTCTGCTTCTTTTGGTGGGAGCAAGAAGAAAGAAGCTCTCGGCCCTCTGTACTGCATCAATACCCAAAGGCAAACACCACAAGATGCCTCCCATACACACCACCGCTCTCACCACGGAGGCCAATCTCCAGGATTTTATATGCCTGTTCTGCACCTTGTTCTTACAGTGCATCTTGTGAGATGTTCTGGTCCTCAAACCTTACAAGGGCTTGCCACCCATCTTGCAGGTGACAAGGTGTGCAGTGCACAGATCTTCTTTTTTCCCATTTACCATTTCAGTAATTACAGTGCATGTTGTAGGAGTAAAGGCCCCAAACTGCCATTCTGCCAGCAGCTTGTCTGCACTGGCAGGTGGAGCAGGGGAGGCATGAAGGGCCTGAGATATGATTTACTTCATTCCCCACCTTGAATCCACCTGATGCTCAAATTTCTGTAGTTAATCAAATGCCTTCTGACACCATCAGCAGAGCAGAGCTAGTGGATACCAGGGACACTTGTGATTATCAGCTCTGCAGTCAGAGCTGATGAAAAATTTCCAGTAATCAAGACGTGGTTGACTTTACATTAAGACAGATGTAAAAGATGAGACAAGAGTCTTCTTGTCATACCATTCTGGAAGAGCATTATTAAGAGCCTTCCTTGGAGAAATCAGGGGTGTTTCTACTGGGTAAGCAGCGCCATTAGAAGATGGACAAGGAGAGGAATGCTATTTCTCTAAAAATGGTGAAGTTACATACAAGAATAAAAGCTGATTTGGAAACACCATTTCGCAATATCTTACGTCCAGTTTTAGATGCCCGAGTTGAAAACTTCCACATACCCACATTGGCTTTAGCCTCCAACAAGGGCAGCAGAGTCTGGCCCTGACTAATGGTTTTCAGATTCTGGGCACAAATGTGATAACGTGGCAGTGTGGGCTGAAAGATAAGCACAAAAAGATCCATCTTTTCCTCCCCGCCAGGCTTCTCTTTCTTTATCTCCCTTTGACCTTTCAGCAAATAAAAAAATTCTCTAAATTTTGGGCCTCTGCTAAACCCTGCTATTGTCTTAAGGAATGAGCATGTCTGGGACAACACGTATCTTCACATCATATAGTTCATACAGAAAAATAGATAAATGTGAATACCATCTGGTTTGGCAAGAACTAGTCCACAAAACAAATTTCCTGTAAAAACATCTAAGTGCAAAAGAGCTGAGAGAGGATGGTAAAACACCACCTTCTTTCATAAGCACACCAAAGGGGCATCTCTAGGCTTTGCTTGCACATTTAAATAGCAGTGTCCAAGAGAGGAGGCTTCAGTGAGGTGCAGCCTGTGCCTGCTGAAGCTCTTAAGCCACTGAGCCAGGGGACATGGCACTGATGCTCACATGGTGTGCACCTTTGTCAGTGCTTGCACAAGGTGCTGCCTCAGCTTTCACTATCTGTAGGCTGGCATTTCTGAGAAGGCACACGTGGCTTTGTCACTCTGTGCTGGTGTGGGGACATGGACAATGAAAGCAGCAACAGAAATTAACTTGCCCGGTGTCCTAGGGGGTGTCGGGGAGTATTTACACAAGTGTGGAAAAGGTGAAAATTGAGTTAGTGTTAAAATCCTCCCAGCTTCAATCAATTTTCTGTTAATCAGTAATATAAGAACATCCAAGTGCCCATACAGTCTGTGAGAGACTGCAAAGAAATATTGAGACAATAAAAGCTGTTTTGCAGTACTCTGCAACTCATTGGGACAGTGCGACCTACCTATGACTCTCAAAGAAACTTTTTCTGAATGAAGTGGCTTCCAGTCCTGACAAACTGTTAAGGCTTTACTTTTATTGAAACTTTTGTTGTTGTTGACACTTTTCCATTCAGTGGAAAAAATGAGACATTTGGGCTAATTTTCTGAAGATCCTCTTGATTAGCATAATTTTCCTAGACCTTGCCTGAATTTAAACTAATCAAGCCTGCTAATGTAGCAGACCTTGCCAAATCACACAGCTAAAGTTCAGAATGTTTCTAATTTTGGGATTCTTCCCTTAAATTCAGTATAGTTTCTACACCAAACTGAAGCCCAAGGTAGCCAATTAAAAGTTCCCATCAACTGCAATGAGCTTTAAATTGGCACCTGAGAAAAAATCCATTTTCACAGACTGCTAATTTAAGTCATCTAAGAGCAGCATGTTGAAAATACTGAAATGCTATAACCCCAGTCAAATACTGTGACAAAAAAACCTTGTTGCCACCCACTTAAAATGCTGCTTAGAAAGCAGCTAACCCCCTCCTTCCCATGGTGCAACCACTGCACATTAAGAAGACATTGCTGTTGCACAACAAGATATAAAAGTCTGCAGGGCATCCTCATCCTCCACCTGGACCCAGCTGGACCCAGCCTCCCTGGTTTCCCCCTGCTGCAGCTTCCTGTCCACATGGCATGGGGTTACCCCCACAGGCAGCCTCAGACCTGGGAGACACCTGCATCCTGACAGCTACCCCACTCGATACTGCATCAGATTTTCTTCTGGAACATGGGAATCATCACTCAGCACTACAAACTTATACATTTCCCAGAGAGAATTTACACATTAGCTCTGAACACTCTGAGCTGCTCAGTGATGTTTTTGTTTTCTGCTGCACACAGTCACCCGCTTCTCTGAATTTCAGCCTTTCTTGCTGCTTACCTCCTTCGCCCCTCTGACTTTGCTCGTAGGACCCTTGCCATCCTGTGTCACAAGCAGGGAACAGGTTGACTAACAGCTTTTTATGAGTCGGTTTTATTTTATAACCCTCTTTCCCGTGGGAGAGGGCAGGAGGAGTTGGCTAACACTCAGATCCTGTGGGGCTGAGCTGGTTTCTAACAGCCGTCTTCCAAATTAAAATTAACAGAGCTAGGAGTTTTCTTAACTGTATTTCTCTGGTGCCTCACAGAGCTCTTTGTGTCCTCCTCCACTGATTCATGGCCGCTCAAACAGAAACGCAAGAGCTTTGACATGGTGTATCTGATTTTCCTGCTCTGCCAATCGTATTTATCACCGCAGCTCCCATGCGGAGCAGGAGGGTCTGAGTCTCCATCAGAGCTAGGGGACGGGGGTTTCAGAGAGCACATAAATCCTTCACTCTTCCCCTGAAGAGCAGGTCAACGCATTTTATTTTTTTAAAAAAAAAAAAAGCTACATCTTCCCATGGCTGTCACCCAACCGCTACTTCAGCCACCTCGATAGCACAGAGACAGCCACCGCGCTAATGTAATCCACGCAACTGTCCGTAGGTGCGAGGGAGGTGTGGAGACAGCTCCATTAGGAAATACTGCCTGATTTATCCCAGCGTCATCATTCTTACTCTGGCAGCACATGCCTTTGCCTTCACCTTGAGGGGGAGGGCTGGGCGGCTGCTGCCATGCTCCGGCCGTGCTACAGAGGGTGCTGCTACGCCAGGTTTGGACAGCCGGGGGGCGGCTGAGGGCGGCCATCCCCGGGACCCGCACCGCCGGGACCCGCACCGCCGGGACCCGCACCGCCGGGACCCGCGTCCGCCCTTTGAGGTCGCCGCCACGGGCCAGTGACAGCCAGGTTGCTGGGACTGAGACCGGACAAATTCCGGCAGCTAATATGCACTCTAGACACACAGAGGGTAACTCCTCCTGGTTGGGCAGAAGGAGGGGGAAAAGGAAAACAAAAAAACGAATGGCGAAAGGCAGTAGTTAGTCGAGGGCAGTCTCTGCCACTGTTGTTCCCTCGGGTCCAGCCTTGGCCCGCCCTTGACCCTCCAGGAGCTCTCTGCTGCTGCTCTCCCCATATTTAGGGGGGGGGAGAGGGGGGGCAAAGCCATGCATGGGCAGGCAGCGAGGTCTTTACACTGCCTCTCAGCATCACCACCAGCCATAAGGAGAGGGGGAAGGGAGGGAGCAGTTTTCAGTGACAATGCCTTCACCCTGGAGATGGAGACAATGCTGTGCACCCCCTCAGCCTCTTGCATCCCTTGCATGCCTCTATAGCACCCTTACACTGATTACACCTTGGAGGAGAACCTGCCCGTGAGTAGACAGAGATCTGACCTATGTGTATTTGTGCAGTCCAGGGCACGACTGACTTCACCAGAGCTTCAGTCAGTCTTGTGATGGTTTTACCATCAGGAGCAGCTGTTTATATGCATGGGGCCACCTCCCCACAGTCTCTACTGAACCCTGACAATCATAGGCAAGATAGGAATCACGTTTCCCATAGAGATGGGAAGCAGACAGATTTTCCTAGTGTAATGAGTGGCACCTTCTTTTCTGCCACATTTAACTGCCTTTTGACCCATTTCTGCCCAAGAATCAAATCAGGACTTTGGAAGACATGAAATACAGGTAACAAAGAGCTAATAGCAATGAAACAGTCGACAAAATACGAAGACGTTAGAGCTGGATGGAGTCTCTGGGAAGGGCAACGTGGGAGCCCTGCCCGCTCTGTCTTGCCCTCAGTCCAGGGCAGGAAATGCAGAGATGCCTCCCTGATCTTGTGAAATGCCTGCAAGTGAGCAGGCGTAATGTAAAATTTTTGTGACTTGCTAGGTTATAAAGCTGGTTTATAGGAAAACTTAATAAAAAAGGAAACCAGTTTATCTCTCTCTGATAATTTCTCTGTGGCTTTAGGGTCTCATTCTGGCTTCCTCTTCATGCCTGGGGAGGTGATCCTAATATTCAGTGTAAAATGTACAGATTCCATAAAGGGAACTTGAAAGAAATTCTGTGCTTTAAATTCAAACCTGACAGTACATATCACATCAGGGGATCCCTTTTATCAGCAGGATATTCAGAAGGGATGAATGATTTACTCACATAATCTCTTAAACCTTTCAGTTGCACTCTTAGATAGAATTTACAGCATTTTTATCATTTGGACCTTAAAAAAAACCCAGTAAAATTCCTGTGTGAAACCCAAAACCCTACTTATTGGTGCTCTAGATGATGAAATTTCAAAGGAACATGTGCTTTCATGATGGAGTAAAAGCAGGCCTCTGCCTTGGTTTTGGTATTTTCTCCTGTTAGAACTCAGATAATTCCTTCCTAGGGAGATATATTAAATAGATGCCTTCTATATTTTGCATTCGAAAACACTGAGGATGTGTATTAACCTCCCATAATGTAAGATTGTATCAAGTTTTGTCGATTTCTCCAAATTCCATTTGCCAGATAAATGTGTATTTACACAAGAGACATATACAACTAATGCTTTCAGTCAAAGCTTTAACCTAAGTAATCTGCTGTGTCTTCAGGATGCCAAGAGAAGTAACCTATGTGACAACACTTGCACAGTATTTCTGCCATGTTACTCCTGCAGAAAAGTAAACCAAAAGTGGGCTGTGATATTTTATTTCCCTTCCTAAAATATTTTTCCCTGTATGACATGTTTTCCATTTATCTGATGAAAATATAAGCTGGCCTGAGTCCAGGTTTGGCTTATCCTGTTGTACCAATAGAGTGGTATGACTTCTTTTGTTCTTCTAAAGTTACTTTAATTAAGATGGGGGAAATGAACCCAGAATGAGAATCGAAAACAGATTCTCATCTCATTTCCTGGCACTGTCATTTTGTTTGTTGTCTGAACCTAGAAGCATTGGGTGTTAATCTGGGGTGAGAACTCATATAAAGAAATGTGCAATAATGCTAATAACTGTTTCTTCATTTGAACTTACGGAGGTGCCAGAGGCAGGAGGAAAACAAGCATGACTAGAGTAGTAATAAACTCATTTGTAGCATCCAGAAGTACAAATCAGATCTATGAAAACTGAGGTTTCATTTTAGCTGTTGGTGGATGTGTGTTCAGCCCTTCAGAAAGGCCTGTGTGAATTAATCTCCACTAGCTTGTTCACAAACAGTGATGTAGCTCCAGTTAGGACTCTGTTGTGCCCAGTGGTCACCTCAGACACCATCTTAATCAAACCCCATCCAGTGCTCCCTGGGGGATAACTTTCTGCCTCACCACTACTTTCCTGTTCTACAGTTCTCCTGTGAGGGCTCCACACAAGCAAGTGATTTGCTCAGTTGGGATACCACTGACCTCCACAAGGCATCGGTCCTTACCAAGTGCTACTTTATGCTTGCACTTACCCAGTGCAAACCCCAGTACTTCTGTCCAATTCAGCAAAATACAGTCTAATTTACACTGGTGTAAGAGAGAGATGGCTTTGGCCCCATGGAACAACCTCTGTAAGGCCAGATCCTCCCTAGGCATAAGTTACCATGGCTCAGTTCAGATCTGTAGTGCCAAATTTACTTCTTTCCATTTAGCATGTGGCCCAAGGGCAAGTTAAGAAAATATTTCACTGTCGTAACTATTCCCATGAAATCTGGAACACTGGCAGCCAACGTCATTTCCTGTGCCTTAAGAAGCTGGCATTAATTTTCTGGCACTGAACAAAGACAGATACACATTTTCCTGACTGCCATTTTCTTCACCTCTTGCATTTGAATCCCTGAAATCTGACGCAGTCCTGGAGGAGCCTCCTTGGGTACTACTGTAGCACTAATAACCACATCTCCATTTAATGAGGATTTGTGTCACATTTCATTCAGCAAGTCTTACCTTCAGCCTGGGGAGTAAGCCTAGCAACGCTGCCTCCTGAGAGCAATTTGCTCCTGCATTTTCAGCCTGAGAGCCTGTCCATCCTTGTTAGAGTGCTTGCCCATCCTCATTAGAGAGTAGAGGCAAGGATCTCACTGGTGGGTCATTGCAAGCCTGTCACCATGCATCAGTAGCCCTGCAGCTGGATAATGCTGTATGGTTGTGCAGCCCTCACGACCAGCTCAGTGCTCCTGATACGACCCTCCAGCACCTTCCCTCTCTGCTTCTGCAGCAGAGCCCAGTGCAGAGCTCCCCAGGAAGAAACACTGCATCGTTTCTCGCATCTGGAATGAAACACAGGCTGGGAGCAGCCAAGCAGGAGTGCTGGCAGCAGTGAGAGCATTGCCATGGGGTAAAGGCCTTCGGTGAGCAAAGTGGCACAGTTCGGGACACCCACAGGAGGCACTGGAGGCAGACTGCACTTCCCAAGGCAAGTGCCACAGGGGGCTGCAGTGGTGCCAGGGCAGACCCTCATGCTTCTGAGGGACTTTGCCTCAGCTCTGCCCACAAGTTTTGCTAACAGCCACCTCCTTTCTTCTTGAGACGAACAGAAATACTGAAGTCCATGGCATTGTTGGCTTGCCTGACTCCCTTGAAGCAATGAATATTTGTTCTAGCTAAAAGCCAGCATACATTTCATATCCTCCTGGTTATTTCTCACAGCTATTTCTGTTTGCTCATATCATGAAGCAGGCTGAGTGCCCTTTCCATGCAAGATGGTCAGTTTTCACCATAATTTTTTTCCCCTGTGTGTTTGTTCATATTTCTACGTATTGAACTACCATCACAACTTCACACTACTTTAAACTGGGCAGTGACAAAATTACCTAGAGTGCATTTGCTCCACCCTGATACAGAAAAAAACCCTCAAAGAATCTGCCACAACTGTGGCAACAACACAGGCGTGTCAGCAGCAGTGCAGACTCTCCCACACCCTGGCCAGCACTGCAGAATTTCAGTAAATTTTCCTATTTCTCAGAATATTAAGTTCGACTGCAAGGAAATCCAGACATCATGTAATCTCACTCCAGCACTGAAGCAGAGCTAATAAAGATGTGTAAAACATGCCACAGCCTGGAAGCTTGCACAGAGGCCTGTGTCTGTCTTTCGAAATGAGGACAAGTACAGCGTGGGTGCAGCAGGGACAGAAAGATCAAGGGAGGAAGATTAAACTATAGCATAAAGAGACACAGCCTGTTGGAAAAATACAAACTTTCATGAGCAGGAAAGGCCAAATGCAATGCTTGCTGTACTGATGCTCATTCACTGCTGCACACCATGGTCTCCTCCACTGCTTCAGGGCTTGTCCATGGCTGGCAATGCCCTGAGAGGAGGGGACAGCCCCCAGCACAGTGGGGAGCAGCTCTTCTCCCACCCCTGAGAAGTGGGACCTGAATCATGCAGGCATTAAGGCCTGTCTCTGAGTGCAGAAGTAGTGTTCAATATGCCCCCTCTGCCATTTTGCTCTCTGGTCCAAGGACAGGATGAGGCAACTGTGGATGAAGCAATGGAGCCCTTGAGCTGAAACCTGTGTGGCACCTAAGCCTTGCCATTTCAGCAAGAGGTTCCCAAATATCTTTGGAAATCCATGCCTTAGGAAATTGCATGCTGAGACACCACCTGAAAGTGCACACCTGTGCCAGGGGTACATCACTGCTATTGCAAGGTTGCTCACTTGTGTGGAGGCTGATGAACTGGCCAGGCTATGGCTTCTGGGGCCAAAGAGCAGCAATCCAGCCCCCACCAAGCAGGGACACCTTCACCTCCTGCTTTGGGCCTTGGAAATGGGATGCTGAACTCAACTGGCTGTTGGCAACACTTATTGGCTTAGTTTATTGTCCATCTCAAGACCTCTCTTCCACCCTTGGTCTGCAGTATGAAAACAGGTGCTGTCATGAAACACAGACTGGGGGTTGTTTATTCCTACACAAGTTCTGCTCTTATACACAATGCTAGGGTCAGTCTCACCAAATCCACAACCATCATTTGTGGCAGCAAAGCACTGAGGCAAAACACATGGGGATGAGGGAAGACTTGGTTTCCATTACACACCCTAAGCTTACAGCACAGAACAAGAGCATTTACATGTTCCAGAAGCATGGGAAGGTCTTGTCCCACAGCTTCAGTGGACATCTGGATCTGAGATGGGACTCTACATGATAGCCAACACCCCTGGATGCAAGCCAACAGGACAGCCAGAGGGATGAGGCAAGAGCAAGCTGAGCAAGCCAATGGGACAAAATCCAGAACACGGTACATCTGCTCCTGGTGGACACCAGAGTGCTGTGATTTCCCCCTGACTTTGGCAACGCTTGTACAACTTGCCATGTCAGGAAAGCCTCTCATTAAGTATTTCGTGTCAGGGCTTATCTCTTTAATTGGGATAGATTTCATCATGCAGCAATGACACCTGCCTCAGTTTATAAAGTGTTACAGCAGAAGTCGACAGAGGTGCTAGGAAAGCTGATGATTTTAACAGTTTTGCAAGTTTTTTACCCCAGGACAGGTTTTACATATTCTGTGATCATTTGCAATAAATAAATTTGTTTACCCTTGCTTGCCCCTTTCCTGTGCCGTTCTCTTTGAATGCCACCCTGTATTTGGTCACTGACAGGAGTGGCTTGCATCTCACGTCTCCAGGAGGAAATTCCCATCTGACTGTGGTCATGATTTGCTGGTTTGGATGGGGAAAATGGGTGAAGAGGCTATATTTCTGCTCTGAATCATGATGTTAATACATTATATACTGGCACATGAGCATTCAGGGGTTAAAACCACGTTGTGGGGGCTGTCTGGTAATTTTGCAGAGCTGCTGGCAGGAGCCAGGGGGGTGAGGGGAATCCCCCTGGTGATTTGTAGTTTTGGAGGAGGAAGACTGGAGCTGCTGACTTGCCAGGAATTTGATTTCTGACCACAGCTGTTTATTCCATTTCATAATGTTCCCCTTTGCAAGGCAAACCTGTGCCTCCTGAAGAGGATACAGCACACATTGCTTATTTTAACCCCATCACAGAAACATCTGACTTGGCCCCCTGACTGTATTTTTAATCCTTGCCAATTCTAACACCTCAGATATAAAACTTTCAGACCATCCTCTGCCTGGCTTATGCTTTTCAGTTTGAATTTTCCCTAGCAACAGGACATGCCTAAAAGTAATTCTGTTGAGAGCAGCCCTCATCTTAACAAACAAGAAGACCTTGCCTCTGTATGATATATGCCCTAGTTACAGTAAACAATAACATTCATATTTTCCTTTAGGCTGCACCAGAGCACTGGTCAACCATTCAGTAAGTAGCCCATATTTCTTATTGCAATTTATGGCCTTGAGATGGACAGGAGCTAATGTAAATGTCCTGAGCTTTCGTGAGGGATGGTGCCCAGCACATAATGGCTTTGTAGTTACCTATGCTGTGCAGATACACAGTTCACTGATCTGTTAAGCACTTCTGAGATCATACAGTGTGTGAAAAAATACTATGTACTTGTAAATGTCAAGAGGAGTTACTGGTATTTATAGAAAAGAAACTGTTTTACTATTTCCAGTTCTGTGGAGCAAATACGCCGTATACTTTAGGGTTCAGCTCCAGCAGCTCAGTAGTTTCTGTGTGGATCAGATTTTTAAGGTCATAAATTGATTGAGATGACCCTGGCAATTCAGCATGGTGCCTGGGTCTTTTAGAGCCCAAGGAAAGGCAAGTGACATTTAATGGCAGGAAAGCAAGCAAAGCAAGGGGATGAGGGGGTTTGTAATATGATAATAAAAATAAGGCATGTGCATTTCATCAGTTGGATTTCATAAAGAGCTTGATCTTGCAAGGTCTCTTTTGCAAAATATGCTTGGGCGTATGAATTTGTATGTTAATGGTGGATGGCAAACAACTTGTTAACAGGACTTGCCAAACACAGAGTCAAGCAAAAAAAGGAAGAATCAAATCTGACAGTAAACACGCAATCTGGAAATTGTAACCCCCTTATTTAATGCACCACATGAAAGGCTTTTCATTTTAATATATCTGTTTCTTTTTAACTGACCAGATTAATTATTTCCATCTTGCCATTTGGCAGTTAGGTCACTGTTCCTTTTCATAGCATTAATGAACTAATATAGTTTTTCCCCGTGTAATTAAAAGCATGAGTTACAGAGATCATGTTTATAAGTCAGCTTGGTGCACAGTCAAATTTACTCCTTATTAAATACTATATAACATTTCCTGTGCCCAAAGGGATTTCTTTTATTTGCATTTCTCCACAAGCAGAAACACAACAAGAAAAAAATCCCCTCAGCACTACATTTTCAATCAGCAATAAATGTGGGTAAAATAAGATTACCACCTAACTCCTGAGCACCCACAAGTCTCCCAAAGACACATGAAGATCAACTACAATTGTGAAAGTTATTGAAAATTCCATATTATCAATCCTTTATGTTCTAATCAAGGTCTCTTGTGATCAGATCAAAAGGCAAGACTTGGAAGTACCATGCTGGGTTAGCTAAGGAGGATGCACTGCAACTGGCCCATTAGCTTTAGCTGCCTGCTTTAGGAGAGACTGGAGGAACATCAAGACCAGCACAAGTGAGACTCACTGGGATGGGCTGATACACAGTCTGCTGTGCTTTCAAAAGCTAACCTCAATTCTTAACTTGCCCTCTCTGCTCTCTGTGCTTAAAAGCAAGCTTTTCCCACCTTTGAATGCCATTATTGAGTAAATGGCACTTGATTCAGGTAGAGGATAGATCTCACTGGTTGTACCAGTTGAGATGCACGCAGAGTAAGATGTGGAAACTGGAGCTGTAGCAACAGGAAGAAGCAGCAGCTGGGGGCTTTCTGTACAAATAGTGATGGAGAGATACTACAAATTACTATCTGAAAGCATTACTATATTTCTAATGAATTTGCAGCAGTCATGCTGAAGGCCCTTTTTAAGTTTTGAGAACATAAATCAGAAGATGATGTTATGAGTTGTGAATTTAGTTTTCTAAAAGACACCTAGAAATTGCATTTTAGAGTCAAGTCCACAGATAGTAATTAAATCAACAACCCCTCTACCAATTTAAAATTCCCTTGTACATCTGCTGGCACTGAACATACCTGTATTTTTTCAGTCGGACTGGACAAAAACCAACTGGTTTTCACCATTCTCAAGTAAGTAGTGGATCTAATTTTTTTTAAGATCTAGCTTGTACATGATCAAGCTGCAAGGCAAAAAATATATATTTTTTAAATATGTTCATAAGGTTCATGAATGAGCAACAACATTATGTCTATCTGTGTGTTCTTATGCATGTGAGAAAAAAGCAGTGTCTTTCAAACATGTTTTCTTACCAAATCTATTGCCTTTCTCTTCTGGTCAGGGGAGCTATCATGGTGCTTGGAAGGGGAGTGAATGAGAATCATAGGGATAGCAGAGAAAAAAGGAGGGAAACCAAAGGGATAGGAGAAGGTTAGGGGATGCTGGGAAGAGTTAGAAAATACCCTTCTAGTTCTGGCCTGGGAAAATAAGTATCCCAGCCACCAGAATTAGAGCTGCCTGAGTACAAGTGTGGCTGAGAGCCCTTGTCCCTTTCTGGTTTGCCATGTGCATTTGAAGCCCAGCTGTAATAAATTGGTTTTGTCCCTGCAGATTGCATTTCTTTCCCCCACAAAGGAATAGGCAAATAGTTAAACATATAAAACAGCCTTAGGACTTATACTCTGTGCATCTGTGAGGCTGAGATGAATTCAACAGGATTTGTGAATAAAATACAGCAACTGGTATTTCTAATTCCATTTCTCAGTGGAAAGCTTCTAGTAACAGCTAATAACTAAGTCATACTAATCAACTCGGTGACAAAACCTCTAAAGAATGCAATGTAACATAGATTCTGATTTTTTTTTAATGGAACCTACATGTTGCAATCTCCTACTCCATAGGCATAAAACTTTATAGTCTTCTCTTTTGTCTACTGAGATTTCAGGTGTTTAGCCACTAACTTCCACCCAAACAAAGTCTGAAGCAACAATAATGCTATCCATGTGCTGCAGTAAATGAGCATTTCAGCTTGGCTAGCAGTGACAGGTTTTACATATGCAAGCAGGCGTAGCAGTCCAACTTCAGCCTTTAGCTGGTGTAAACTCACTGTGACATTCACAGCTGTCAGTAGAATTACTTCTGATTTGCCTCAGCATGCCTGAGTTTGACCTTGTTTGTATACATCTATGGAGAGAAACCTACAGGGCAGTGTCTGTTCTTGTTTAAAGTATAGGAGGAATTACTGTGTTGATGAAGAAAACCATGCAAGCTGTGACTGCAGCTAGCAGCAACAGTTGCTATGGCATGTTCTCCTCAAGCTGTTCTTAAAATGCCTGGAAGTCTGGTACTTTGCCCACTGCCTGTGGGACCAAGACATATTAAAATATTTACATTAAATGACTTTTCAATTTTCTTTCAACCTGGAGGCACCTCTGGAGAGACAGCAGTGGTGGAGAAGGGACAGCGTTACAGAAATCCCAAACCATTAAAGCTGTTTCATGCTCTCCTGTCACACCTCTGCCCGTGCACTGCTTTGTGATGCACTGAAGCCTGGGCAGTTTGGTAATAAAAATGCAAGAGTTCAATCAAATAAGCTGTCCAGGCATAGGGTTGTAACAAAACTAGGGAGTCACCTAAACTCATTACCAGTCCTGACTGGCTGTAGCTTTGTTTCAGTGATAAAGAGTTATAAAGTTACAAATAACTATAACTTATTTTCCATGAACGATCTTTTAAGAATAGTCAAGGGACCCTTCGAGCAAGCACAATCCCATTGGCTGTGAGGAAATCTTTTCTTGCTCAAGTTCTCCTCTCCTACAGTCTGGATTTCCTTTGGATAGTAGTAGATAGCAGCTGCAGCACCAATAGTGTTGTTATGCATTCTTGCAATTAAATAACTTGTTTAAGGAGGTTGGAACATGATGATAAAAATTAGTTTGAGGCTGAAACTTAACTGGAAGTTAAGAATGGCAAAAAATAAATTAATAACTAAAAATAGAGCTTGATAGTTTCAAGGTAACAATGCAGAGAGCAAGAAAACAGGGCCAAAGTATAACTGCATCATTTGAGTTCAGTTCTGCAAAGCTCAGATCTCTGTTCTTTTCATTCAGTCCTTGATAGGAAAGACTCAAGAAAAAAGCTGCTTTAAGCCCAAGGAATTTGTAACTTGAAATATTTGTTTATATTTTACTGCCACCCTCACAAGTTTCAAAATTTTTCTGGATTTATGAAACAAAAAATAGCTTGTCCTTTTCCACTGCAAGTCTCTAGGTGCTTTGGGTAAGAGAAGCTGGTGTTCTTTTTCCACTACATTACATTCACATGCTCTACCTCCAAGTATCAATTCTTACTATTCACTAAACACCAGCAACAGGTAAAATGAAGACATCCAAGCTTAAAAGGAACAGCTTATAAGTCTTCCATATGGACACACATACTCCAGAGTGGCTTTTTGCCATCTTTAGTCTCTGTTGACTTCTATGACACCAGTGAAAATCAGCCAAAGCCAGCACCACTCTCATTTCATTCCTGGTTGGGCCCGGGTGGAGTCACCTGGTGACAAAGCAGAAATGCCTTCTCCAAAGCAGTAAGAAAGGTTTCCCTGTTCGACCCAAACATAAGTGAATCTTTGTGCTGCTAGTTCTGTGATTAGAAATAGTCTCTGCTGTGCTGAGCTCACTTGAGGGGCGCACATGAAGGGAGAAGGGACAGTGCCTGAGGCACCTGATGAGAAACTTGTCTTTCTTGCTACCAGCAGCCTATGTACCATGGGCAGTCTGGACCCAGACCAGGGGAGCTCCCTTGTGGGTGTATGGGGTCAGTACAGGCTGAGTACAGGGCTAGTGTAGTACTTGTGAATGAGGTAAACTCTAAGACCAGGTTTTAGAGGGTTATTGATGCAAACTACCAGGTACACAGTCTTTTTGATTTACAATTAGTTTAATAGGAGCATAAGCCTAATCCAGAGAAAAAAACAAGTTGAGGAAAGAGTAGTACAAGAGAAGATTTAAAATGTGCACTTGGCTTTTCCCTGGGAGGTAATCAAAGTTGAGTAGTATGAAAAATTAGAAAACACTAGTGTAAAAGGAAAATAAAACAAAACAAAACAAAAAAAAAAACCCAGTGCACATTGCTGATTTCTGCAGTTTCCAGATATTCAGAGCCTAATTAATCTGCCTGCAAGTCTGCAGAGATCTCTTATGATTTTATTAGCTGGAGCCATCCTCACAACTGGCTCTCTGTGCCCTGTACAAGTGCATCATGGTCTGGACATGGCACAAGTAATTAGCAGCAGGATCCCTGCAGACAGGCTTGAAGTCACTCCTGCCAGCTCAGTTTCCCACAGGATTTCCTATCCTGAGGCCTTCCAGTTCTCAAACCAACAGTCAGACTGTAACTTTTACAGAGGAATAAAGATTTTGGCTAAATAGGTTTCATTCTGCTCCCAAGTACATCAGGTGATCCCACACCTTTTAATCCACTTTCTGGTACCTTGCAGGCACAGGCAGGACCTGCAGCCAAGCCCAGACCTGTCCAAAGATTCAGGCAAGGAACACTGACCTACTTCAAGTCCCACACCAAGTGCTGGAGCTGAATGTGCCTTACCCTAAGACCAGCAGATTAATCCCTTTTGTTTTCTTCCTAGGGCAGTTTTCCACCAGATTCATTAATCCAAGGACTGGGCCAGGCTGGGGCAGAGGGGAGAAGTAACAGAGGTGACTCAGGACTGGCCAGGGAGGGTCTGACCCTTGTGGCTGCAGCCAGGCTGTAGCTTGGCATCCCAGGGAGAAGCTCATTGCCTCAACAGTCACCATGGAAGTGAAACTTTGTGTTTAAGTGTGGTAGATATTAAAAAGACTTTAAATTCAAATCTGAGGAAATTAAAATCTTTCAACTCAGCATGGAAGCTATTTAAGAAACTTGAATTCAATCATGGAGAACACAAAAAAGAGGTGTGCATGGGGGAAAGGATGCAGGAAAGT
Organism: Florisuga fusca; assembly: GCA_038090715.1. NCBI lineage: Eukaryota > Metazoa > Chordata > Aves > Apodiformes > Trochilidae > Florisuga > Florisuga fusca. Next base: position 7,776,941 of record JAAWXA010000031.1, on the reverse strand, counting down.
ATGGAGGAAAGCTATAAAACAGCTAAATGGCAAGATATTGTTCAAGCCAAACAGGTGCCTCTCAAAAAATTAAAACCCTGCCCAACTGAAGCCAATATGAAAGGGAATATGAACTAGAACAAATAAAATGTCAGAACATGAAAATTAGGAAGGCTGACAGTGATTATGAACAGCCAATAATGAAAGATGTAAAAATAAATAACTAGAAATTCTTTTAGCAAGTCAAGTGGTTTACCAGGGATTAGCAGCAGCATTTCATAGTAAGGAAACAGCAGAGGAGCTGCATGATTTCTTCACATCAGGGAGAATTTAAGAGACACCTACTGCAGTCTTACCCATTGTTAAACTGAGAAGCTGTCAAAAGAACAGTTAATGAAACAGTCTGAAACACTAAACCACACGGGTGCAGACAGAGAGGCATGTTGCTTATAAAACTGTGCTCCAGCACAAGAGGCAAGGCTTTTCCCCTGTGGTTCTTAGTGTTGCCATAGTAAGTATGAGCACGTTTACAGGTGTGAACTGGAAAGGTTTGAGTGATAACACAGGGCAAGATGATTCATATTGGTGCTCCTTAAATGGCACTTCTATCCAGGAGACAGTAATTGCCATCCAATATTGCTTTGGTGGTCCAGAAGCACATAAGTCTCCTTTCAAGAGTAAAGCACAGGGTCCTTCACTGGGCAAGCCACTGCCCACTAAAAATCCACTAAAAAAGTGTGCAGAATGGCAATTGTCAGTAGTGTGCCTTAACACCACTCCTCCTGCTTCTCATCTACCTTAAAAAGCAAATAAGTACTTGATCTCAATATCCAGTCTGGAAGAGAAACTTGGTTACTAGATGTCTTAAATTTTGGCTTTTCCTAATTCTCTACAACATTAGTGTACTGGTAAATTCATGTGAATATGGCTTAGCCACTGCATTGATTGTCCTGTGCAGGGTTAATGCATCTCCTGTATCCCCTAGATGGTCTAGAATAAACTCATCACTTATCAACAATATTAAAAAAGCAATATGAATTAATAGATGAATGAGATCCTGCCAGATGTAGGCTGGCAGGCATGCTATATATCCATTGCCACTCTAATTCTAAGAAAAGTGAAATGAAGAAAAGGTGAAACAGACACAGAACATTTGGTCTGCATATTTGAAGAAAATGAGGTTTCTGCGTAATAACTTAATGTCCTTATACTTTCAGCTTTTTAAATTCTGTTTTGCCACACTGTAAATGCAGTTACTGCTACAGGTCTCTATAAAAAATCAAAAGGTGGGGTGGGTAGGCAGACTAGTGGGTAAAATACTCCCTGGGGATCTATAAATGGAGGGACTTGATCCAAAAAGCACTAAACAAGAAAGCCATCAAAAAAGAAGGGGAGGCAGGGGAAGGGGAGGTGGGGATATGGTGGTGATGAGAGAGAAAATACTGTTCATTAAAACTACATAAATATTTAAGAGTAGGCAGCTTGTTACTTGTATTTAGTTTTACTGAATGTGAAGGTCCAAAAATCTCTGTTGGGGGAATGCACACTCACACACTCACATGTAGTCAGAGATGAAAAAGAAGCTAAAGAGGGTTCAGCTGTGGACCAAATGCTTCCTTCCTTGCTATGTGTCCAGTGACAAGAACAAACAAGCCCAAGCAAAAAGTGAAGGTTGTTTGTTGTTTTTTTTTTTCTTAAAATAACTTCGTCTGTTCAGGTATTTCAAACTTTTGAAGAGAGGCCAGGAAGAAGGGGAGGCATGAGAAGGGTGCTGTGAATCTCAGTATTCTTGGCCAGCTTTAAGTTTGTGGCTGAAATCAGAGTCGATAGGAGATGACTATGTAGGATTTTTCCCATTTGGATAATTTGTCTGAGAAGAAGAGCTGAAATACCTTCCTCTGGGCTTGGAACTAACCCAAACACTAAAGGATTTTACCTTATGTTGAAGACTGATGAGAACATTATGTGTAGCAGGACATTTTTGGATTTTTTTAGTGGTCAAAGCCTCCTCATATTTTTTGGACTTGTCTGTTACCTTTGAAGAGTCACTTAGAAACTCATAAGCTCATTTTAAACAAAAAACATTGCCAAGAAGCAACCTGCCCAATTTTGAAACATCAGTGTTAATGAGAACTTCGTTTTTTGTGTTTTCTGTCTGTGATATGCATTCATCGTCTTAAACAGAGTAAGTCAAATGTTTAGCATCACTTAAAATTTGCTTTTATCTTGCAATAAGTGTCAAAACATAGCCCTACATAGAGCCTGTATATACTACATTTATATATATACACTCTTTATAGCCCTATACCAAGTTGTCAATGTTGCTGCCATGCAAAAGTAAAAAGCATCCATCCAGTAACAGGAACAGATGCTTCAGAGAAACAATCCACTGTGACAATACAGTCTAATCAGAAAAGCAGGTTCTGATGCAAGGCACAGCAGACAGGGTGTAAATCCAGCACTTGGGCTGTAAATAGCCTCAAATTTCTTGCTCTGGGGAGTCAAATTACAGAACCAGGTGCGGGACTTAAGGTGACAAAAGTTCTCACCCTTGCTGTCATCCTCTGTAGAGATTACATCTCAGCAGCAAATCCCACACAGTCTGTACTTTGAAATAATTCATGAACGATACAAGAAAGAGGTTGAGCTTGTGCTAATAGCCCGTTCTGAAGTCATTTCAGCTCTTTTAACTCATATGAAACTCCAGAATCAAATGGAAAACAACCAGAGGAAGGTTGATTGTTGTACAGCCTTTGAGCTCAGAATAAATCTGGTTGTCTGATCTGAGGCAGAGCAGTTGTACAATACACGAATGCAAACTAGAAAATTTCCAAGGCAGCGTGTGAGATTTTAGCGTGTTGCTACTTCTGAAACACCTTTGCATCAAACACTGAAGTCAGGTCATACTTGCTTTGGAAGGAGTGGGTTATAAATAGCATGAGAACACATTCATATAAGACCAGTCCTCCTGATTTCCAAGGTAGTTGGCTAAAATTACCACCGTGGAGGAGAATGCCAAAAGAATGGTGGAGAATTCAATACTTACTGAAGGGTCACTCCAAGTCATAGTGCTCTGTCATTGCGATTCTCACCTCAAGACATACAAAACTGACAGTTTTGGTACATTCAACTCCCTGCTGCTCTTCCCAAGATTGACATTCTCAGCAGAAATTGCTACTCCTTGTAGACATGTTACAAAGGGAAACATAACTGCCTTACACAGAGACTTGATGAAAAGTGTTAACTGTGAATCCTGCTGATTTGTTGAGCAATGCTGTGTTTTCATCAGCTGATCTAATTGTGCAAAGCCTTCTGTATTAGAATCAGCCAAATCACAACAGTTGCATTTCAAATGTACATGATGTGTTTATAGCTCTCATGAGGCACACTGTCCACTCCATTAAAAATAACAACCTTTGTAGTTATGCATGCTAAAGTATCAGTAATGAAATCTCATGCTTCATGGTGTAAGATGATCACTAGAAGTGTCAGGAAGAAATTATTCCCCTAAGAGATGGCACAGCAAGGTATGTTTGTTGCCTCTGAATCATCACATGTTGTCAGTAACTGCATACGTGTGTGTTAGATCATTGATCCAACAATTTGTTATAGCAAATTCTATCATCTAATGCTCAGCAAATCAGTCACTTTAAGACCAGCAAAATATAAATCTGCTTTCACCACAAAGTAACCAGCACTAAATCTTGAGATGGTGGAGAGTGCAAGCCTGGCTCCACACAAGTTTTGAGGAAAGGAATTTAGTTTTAGAACTAGCTAAATCAAAACTCCAGATCTAAAAATCTCAAATTTCTGGGCATCAAGATTTGGTTCTGAAATTTGATACCTAGGGCTGATTGCTCTCAGTATACTTTAAGATTTCTGTAACTCTTTAAAGCTGCCCAAGTTAAGCAGAAGACATGCAAAGGCAAATGTGTTGGAGCAATTTGGACAGCTGAATTAATTTCCCTTTGACCCCTGCTTTATGATGATTTCTATGAAAATCAAGTGTAGCAAAATCAGCACTCCCAAAGCAGACTAACACCGTATAACAGCTGCAATTGGGCAGGGGGAGGATTGCTGGCCCAGTGGCGTATTTCACACCCTGTCTTAACCCCATTTGCCACTGATGGGCTTCTGGTAACTACAGGAGTCTAGAGAATCCCATAGTTGATGGGAGCCTTCCTGATAGATGAAGACAGCAATAACAAAGATGCATGATTTTTGTAGCTGTAATATGGATGTTGGTTTCTGGTACCATCTGTGCATTAATCCTACTGTAAGTCTGGTGTTTTAAATTCCTCCAAGAATATTTCTAGGAGAAGAGAATTAGAGCATTTTCTCCTTGATAGGTCTATCCCAGTGCTCTAAAAATTACCTTTACAAAGCTGTCAAATTTCTTAAAGTAAAAACAGATTGCTAATTCCTGGAAGTGCCTTCAGTAGTAGCACTTTATTATCACCCTGGCACATGTTACTCTTTCTGGCTGCTATTCAAAATCACCTTGGCACCAGAGTCTTGGCCTGGCTGCAGCTTCACATCACCTGGCATCAGTAGCCTGGAAACAGTCCCTTGAGATAAATGACCATCATGCCAAATAGCAGCATAAAACTGGACAATAAAATGTTTTCCTTTCAAGTAATAACTCCAATGCTGTTAAGCTTTGCTGTCCTCTTCTGCCAGGTCCCCAGAAGCTGTCTGAGCAGTGTCTATTCACAGCAGACACCCTTGCAGAGCCTGAAAGCTCCCTGCCCTCCAGAGAAAGGTGCTCAAGCACCTGTGCAGTGGCACAGCCCTGTATGGCCATTCCTCTCCCACAGGCTCATGAGGCGAAAAGGACCTGTGGCTTGGTTTTCAGACGACCCATGAAAAGACTTTCAGCCCAGCACTTCCCCCCCTGCTCACTGCCTACAGGCACCCCACAGCCCAAACATGCCATCCCACCTCCACATGCAGAGCCTGGCTTCCATCACTCCCCAGCCCCCTGCACAAGCAGAAAGTCCTCTCATAATTTCTAGTTCCCAGCTGTACTTGGGAGTGTGGGCAAGAAGTCATTTGCTGATGTGCACTAAGCTATCTTCTCTGCAGTTTTACATCCTTTGGTGTTACAAAGAAAAAATACAGGTTTGGTATCAGCAAAATGAGCAGACATAGCCCAGGCTATAGCCCATGAACACAAAAAGTCCAGACAGGTGAGAGAGGGTTTGTCTCTTCTAAAACACTAATATTCTCAGTCCTAGCAGGCTTGTGCTGGCCGAGGTGAAAATGCAGCTTTGTCCACCCCTGACAACACACAGCCTGTTGTTGGATCCTGGTCTGCAGCCCCACACAGCCATCCTACAGTGTCCTTACTGCTGCTGCTGACTACAAGGGCTACTGTCTGGCAAAGCTTATCTGTGCTGTAGGGAACTGCAAAGCCTGTCAGCCCACCCATGCTGGCCAGAGTTGGCAATTATGTTGTTTATACAAAATACCTTTTGATTAATGGTTAGAGAAATAAAACTGAAACATATGTTGCCCTCCATATAAAATCATAAGTCTGTCAGGCTTACAGTGCAGCTGGTCAGGAAGAGGGGGACAAAGATTTATTCCTTCTATTATCCCCTCTACCCCCTGCCTTTAAGTCTGAGCTTCCTCCAACATTTCACCTATTACAGTCTTAGCCAATTTGGAGAAGAGATCTAAGTGTGAGCTCCACAGCAAACCCTGCCTGGGTGTCAGAAAGCATGAAGAAAAGTGGGATGTGTTGATGCTGACACAATAGTCATAAATCTTCAGCAGAGCCAGTCCTGGGCCCAGACTGCTGGCCAATGAGGATCCCAGACAAGGCATTAGTTTCTCCTGCTCTTAGGGGAATTGAGCAAATGGTTTCTTACTCAAGGAGGTTTATGAAAGTCCTTTATACACAGGACTCTGAGCACCCGATGCACGCAAACATTGCGAGGTGGTGTTGCCATCTCTGCATTGTGGTGTTCTATCCCACTGGCTGTACCTACAGACAAAAAAAGTCACACATCTACACCAGGTGTTCACATGGGCTGACCTGGCAGTTCTGTCTGCTTGGAGAAAAAGGGTGGCAGGCCTCACTCTATCATGCACTAAAGAAAAGCCCTCTGTGGTGCCACAAACACTGAACCCAGGCCCATAGAGAGGGATGTGGCCTTGCCCACCCACTCAAACAGCCTTGGTCATCCTCTCAAGTCCCATCGGAAGAGGTCATGATTTAATAATTTTGAGAGAACATCCAAATTCACAGTTTCTAGTGGCATCCCGCTACTTGTGAGATGTGAACAGCAGTGCTGGACTTGTGACACCACAACAAACCAAGGCTCATCCTAAGACCTGGAGGAGAGAGTGAAGTCTTATGTTCCAGCTCCTTTATGTAAACCTAGTAAGATGGTCTGGTGTGTTCTCTTCTCTTCATTCAAGGGAGGAGAGCAGAAGCACTCCTGGGGAGGCACAGCCAGGTCCCACACCAACCCTAACAAACAGATCAGCTCTAGGAAGAAACAGGGCCAGCTGCACAGGAGGCATTCACATCTGGGAAGAGATCACCACAAGTCTTTTCCCAAGTCAGACTGCTGACAGAAGAGGGAAGGGCTCAGGCAGGGGAAGACCGCAGGACTCAGGAGAGAGATCAGTGCATCATCATCATTCACTTTTTTTCATGCACAACTTTTCTGAAAATCTTTTTGCTGCGGATAGATTGCAATAACAATTTCAGTGGCATCCTCTCAAAGATACTTCTCTCTAAAAACTTGCATGTCCCAAAACTTCTGGTCTTTTTTTCCCCGTTTAAATAAATCAAGGGGATCTAATAAAAGAAATTACCTCTCTCTGCAAATTTTATCTAGGTTATAAATAAGATATTGGACCAGATTCTCAGCAGGCATAAATTTTGGTTCACTGAATCAAAACTTGGTGGAATTGTTCCAATCTGGCCTATTACCTGTAATGCAGATTAATAGAGAGACAGGACTCTTAACCAGGTATCTGCAGCCAAACCAGAATTTCAAGCACTTCCTTGCAAGTTACTTGCACCTGGGGCCATAAATCACAGAATGCTACAATACAGATCAGAACAAAGTGTGACTCTGTGGACAATCCAAGCATGTTAATTTTTTAGCTAATCCTTTAATGAACAGAAACAGAAGCAGCCTGAGCAGCACCAAAAATCCAGCAAAATCTATTAGTGGTAACAAATCCAAACATACAACAAAGTTAGGACCAGAGCAATTCTGCTCAACAAACTACCAAAAGGTGAATCAGAGTAGCTAATAAAAATGAGACTCAAATATATAAAAAAGGGAAAAAAAACAAAGATGTAACATAGAACAGAAAAGGGTCACTTTGCAAATACTGATGGATAGTCCTTGTTTCAATTATTAGCACAGTCACTCAACTTGGACCTGTGCTTCTGGCTGGAAAGGGCACTTCCCATGAGGGGCCATCTCCTCCTGGATTTGGGCAGCTTAAATTTGGGATGATTGTGTTTCCACCTTTTTTTTTTTTTTTTAATATATGCAGCATGATTGGTATGAACATTGGCATCTGTCTTCACTTTTAATCTGTTTAAAACTCTATTGACACAGCCACATGGGGTAAGTAAATATTTTTTTCATGAGCCTATAGAACATCATTAGTTTATTTTTCAATTGTGTCAGGCTGGGAAAGTATCTCACAGTGACTGTACATCTTCATGAGGACTTTATTATTTTTTTTGATTTAGTCTAAACTGAAATGAAAGCCTGTCCCAAAGCCCTGGCCTTCTCTAACACACCTTAAAATTACAGTAATAAAATTGAATTTACAGGCTCCCTCAGTGATTCCCAGATGGCAATAGGCTGGTAACAGTGGAGAAACCACAAGAGCTTTAGCCTTCCCTGTTGTTCCCTGGCATTGCAGCAGACATATCCTTTGGATTTCTCCCATCCCAAAGCAGAAGGGCCAGAGAACAACAGTAACAGGGCAGACAAGAAGGGGATCCCATTGTCAAAATTATAACCTTGCCCATTCCCAAATGCCAGAGGAAAACATAAGTTTTTCAGACTAGTGCTCAACCATGTAATCTTAAGAAACAACAGCTCCAGGATATAGTTTAGCATTTTTGATACACAGAGACCTTAAGTATGCACAGTAATTAGCAACAAAATATTTGTATTACTGTACATCTCTATTAATTTCCCATGCAGACTACCTTGATATGAATTAAGACCACCACTGATCTGCACAGATCTACTGCAACTTTATTTTCCAGCTGCTGAATCACGAGTGCTCCAAGCAGACTGTTCTGACCCAAGGCACTTGTACATAAATCTCATCTTTTGTCCAGCTGAAATGACCTAAACCATTTCCCTCCAACTTTATAAACAAGGCAAAAGATAAATTGTTTTCATTAAATCTATCAAATACCAGGAAAACTAGGGATAGATAGAAATGCATGAAAATATCTGTGCAATTTTGCCAGTGTTTGCCAAATTAATGCCTTTTTATTCAAAAGTAAAGACACCAACAGAAGTTGTTTCTTCTCGTGTAACTTTTACAAGAAACTCTGAATAATGCAGAATTGAATTCACACCAGGCAAACCTGTCCCAACGCCTTCAAATGTATTCCCCCTGCAGTCTTTGCAAGCCAACACAAATAGGGCAATTTTCAGTTGCAAACAGGTGAAAACTTTATTTTTGTGCTTGAAAGCAACCGAACTGTCTACAAGAGAAGTGACAAACCCTGCAGATGCAGGGCACTGTAATGCAGAATAGGATTTCAGATTGATGGTGAGATGTGGGTTTGATCCATTACAGTTAACCTCATCTTTAGACAGCAGTAACTTACGTGGTTTGGTAGTTGCAGGACTGAGACTGCAGTTCTGCAAACAAACAGGAGGGAGCAAGAGAGCAACCAAACTACACAAGCAGAGTTAAATACTATTTCTAGAGTCAGTTTTCTGTCCCACTCACGTGATTCTTCCTTTTGCACCCAAGGCAAATATCCCCTTTGGGTACAAGATGCACTTTGCCCATTTACACACCTGCTTCTCCTGGTCCTCCTCCAGCCTTTGATTCAGAAAAACACAGGAAGGAAACAAGACTTCTCCCTCCTTAGTTGAGCAGGCCCTGAAGCAAAAAAGAAAACCCCCTATTTTACCTTCAGTGTAATCAATCAAAGCATATTGGTGATATCAACAAGTAATGCAATTCAATATAATCCAAATGCTTCATTCCTGATGCCACTGCTGTTGAAGTACAGAGAAATGATGCTCCAGACCCCAAACCTCACTAGCTAAGTAGAGACAAGTAATTAATAGTTAAACAGCCTGTTCTCCTGATGCCTGCAGACAGTATTCTTTCCCATATGAACATTCTTTACCCCTTTTGTACCCACACCATGTGCAAAGCACACAGAGAAGGTCCAGGTGTCCATCACTGTGCTTGACAGTGGTGGGGGCTCTGCAGCACAGCAGCTGCCTGCCCTGGGGGCTGAGGGGCCCTGGGAACTGCAGGATGCTTTGCAGGGGGCAGAAGCCTGAGGCTTCCTCCCCTGTGGTGAAATAAGACCTCTGGGCAGCCCTACTTTGTGCTGGTGCCAGATGGAGTCAAACTGGGCAGCTGTTAACCAGGTCTCTGTGGTTTCCTTTTTCTACAACATTGCCCCTCGTTTCTTCATGGCATCCCAAAAGAGAAGGGCATCAAACACACAAGCCAACATCACAGTTGGAGAAGCCCAGGTATGCAGCTCAAGTAAATATAACTTGGTTTTACCCATTAAATTGAAAACAGAGAAATTACATTAAAAGAACATACATTATTTTAAATTGCATTTTTTTTATATGTTCACTTTTATTGTCTCACTCTTTAAAATAAATCCAGAACCTGATTTACTTTAATAAAACTTTAATTTCACATATTGGGTTCAGTTCTATACTCCTAATTTATTCTATAGCCAGCTTTCCTACCGGAATAGAGCTAGAGCAGCTGGTGAGTTTTATGAGCAGGTTATACCCAAGCCACTGTAGTACAGTGGTTAAAAGCAAATTCAATTGTAGCTTCCACTGTATAAGAATGTGGTATAGTTTTGCTGTTTGGTTTGTGGGGTTTTTTTATATGTATTGTTTTGAAAAAGCAGCAAAGATTGAAGTGGAGCCATTCTCCACATCCAAAATTGTACGCATGTGCATAGACATTTCACATGGACACATAGACAGTCACATGTTTCAAAGTTAACAGAAATGTCATACAAAAGAGGGAGGGGTGTTTTTAAAGCCAGACTCCAAGTCTGCAATACACAAGTGTCCCACAGAGGTGCCACAGAAGCCTTCCACTTTCAAAAGCCTCGGCATACCAAGCAAAATTCAGATTTCAGAGTGTAAAGGCAAATAATAATTACTGTCCTTGCTCCACAGCCAAATGGCTGCTAATCTGTTTATTCAACATACAAAAAACGGGCCCACTAGGAAAGTCAGGTTGGATACATGAGGTTGGCTGCTTATAAACAAGGGCAGAATGTCAGTTACATAGTTACCAGAAGCAGCAAAATAACTGCACAGAAACAAAACAATATCTGAGTTGTTCAGAACTCAGAGGTCTTACTATTTTTTGAGAACCACTTGAACCCCACCTCAAAGCACCTGAAACACGAGCAAAAGCCAAGAGCCACCCATGGAAGCACAGCTACAGCACACGACCATGTCCTGTGGACTCCACACAGCTATCCTCTTTTTTTTTCCTGAGCTTCCCATTGCTGGTGGGCAGACCTGGCTCCCCCGTCCCTTTCCACAGATCTATCTCTGGAGGGGCCACTCATGTGGCTTCATTTTGGCCCAGGAAGGGGAACCTTTGCTGTTCTGCTGCCACCTCCAGCCCCGTTTTCCAGAGGCCCCCTCAGGCCACCCTGTTCAGCCAGGCCTGGCCCCACTGCAGATTTCTCCCTTCCTGCTGCCCATCTGCTCCAAGCACTCACATTACCATCAGCAAGTAGCCAGGGAGGCTGTAAAATCACCAGAATCCTCACAAGCATATCTTCTTACTTCAACAGGGAGGATCCTGCTGGCCCCTGTGGAGAGCCTCTGCTCCGGAGGCTGCAGCCGCCCGCCTGCCCAGGGCAGGGGTAGAGCTGAGAGTGATAACCCCCACAAGCAGCCAAGAGCTGTGTCTGGGAGAGGGGAGAGCCTGGCCGGCCTGCCTGCCTCCCCCCAGGTACACTAATCTCAGCCTCACCTGGCCCAAAAACACAGCTGAGATCCATTACTATCATGGGGGAGCAGGAAGAAACGTGTTATTTGAAGGGGGGAAAGGGCCAAACATTGTCTTTCAGAGGGGGAGCCCTCAGAGACTGTTTTCTGGTTTCTTTCTACTTAAATATTCCCTCTTCAGAGGCAAGAGCTTTACCTCTGTGACTGCTAGGGGTTAAGCATGATCTGGTGAAGCCCCAGGTGAGATTTGCTCAGAGAGGACTGGAAACCATGTGAAGGATAAAGCTGCCTCTTAGGACCAGAAGATACACAGCCAGAGGAAGAAAAGTCTATCGGGAATAAAATGGCAGGTGTTTGCAAATGCAGAGAACGAAAACAGCCCTTGTGAGGTGGCAAAGGCCTCCGTGTGCCTAACACCCAGGACATCAAGCAAACCTCTGCTGTCTCAGTGTGTGACTCCCCAGCCAGCTTCCCAGGAAGGCAATGCACACAACCATTTTGTTTCTGAGGTTATTCACAAGAAATAAACAAGTTCTGTCATTCAGGCTCACACTACAAGTGTAACGTCAAAGTTAACAGTGCAAGATGCTAAGTGTCAGCCCCAAACACAAGGCTCTGCATGCAGACGCTTATGGGTGCAAGCACAGTAGCTCCTAGATCCTCCTTGTTTATGCAACCTGCTCAGCTTGCTGCTAAAGGAATTGGCATTTAAATTTAGTGGTAAGGACTTGTACTTTGTTGCTGAAGGTTTTGTTGATTCCTATAATGTCTCTGTAACTGTGCAGCTCATTATAAATACATCATTCATCACAAGGTTCCCTACGTACCACTCACAGCTGTTTCAACTTTGCTGTGTGCTAACTGGTCTGCAGCTGTAACATATCAGCATGTCATTTTAAAACAAACAAAAGACAAGAAAACTAAAGAAACTCTTTTGCTCTTCTATAATTTTTTTTTCAAAGGAGCAGCTAATAATAGGCTTATACTTTCTGCAAGTGACAAGGATAACTCTAGTTTTAGTAATGTAAATTATGCTGTGATAGAGGTAGAGTGGAAGAACCCAAAGTCTTATGGCATGGCTGAGCAGGGCAGCCCACAAATGCTCAGCTGCAGACACCTGGACACTGACTACTCAAGCCCAGATATGTAGAGGAGGCTTAACATGAGTTACTGAAAAGAACAATGGGAATGTCATGTTTTATTCATGTCCACAGAGCAACACACAGCTCTATGAATGAAGAGATAGTGGTTTCCTATCATCAGCCTTAAAAAGGCACATCAGATTTTTTACCTTCCCCAATTTACTGTTTCTCTACAGCAAGCAGGTCCCTTCTGCCTGTCTGCTGCTGCCAGATGTTCATTTCAGTGTAATTTAGCCACACACACAAAACACCGCCTTGCACTGCCCTCACTCTGTTTTCCCCGTTAGCAATTCTCTTTGCTTCCTGGTCACTATTTCATCACCAATAAGTCACGCAACAGACAGGTGAAGTTGTACAAAGAAGTTTTTATTAAGCGTGCTGATGGCTGTGCTGCCTGCTGAAGCTTTGCAGATGGACAGCCCTGTGTTACAGGTTGTGCTGCCAACCTTCTCACTGCACAGAGTAAAAGCCTTCTTGAAAGCTGTCCTCTGCTGTCCCTCTGGCAGCCATCACTCGTTTCCTCCATCTGAAACTGTAAAGTCTGCTTCCTCAACCCAGCTGGGCAACAACATGGAAGGACTCCATGCTTGTAAAGCTAGCACAACTCTTCATCAGGAGAATAGCCATGACTTGTTATAATGCGTATGCAGACCCAGCTTATTTCTGTCTTCTTTGACATCTTTTCGTTCCCCCATCTCTCTCCCCAGCTCCTTTTCACATCTTATTCTTGTTCCCTGCAAACTGTTTTTAATGCTATGCTTTGTAAGGAGACCACCAACTACACTCCATTTGAGGCACAACCACTTGTCTAAATTCCAATAACATCTTGAAGAAGCCAGCAGCTTCCTCTTTGTTCATGTTCCTGTGCTAGATTATGCTGAACTGTAAAGCTGAGCACAGCTGAGAACTTGAGCATAATATAGTTACAAGCATGAATAAAGAAAGACAAAACCTTAATTTATTAAGGAAATCTTATTTTTAAAAAATAAGAAAATTTTAAAAAGAGAAAACAACAAAACTTACTGGAAGAACAGTGTACTTCCAGAAGCATTAGTACCAAAAAGGTCTGGTTGCCTTACAGCTGACCCACCTATCCAAGTATTTTAAAAGTCCAAGAAGTACTACAAGGCAGAATACACTGCTCATCTGAAGTGGAGGTACAACAATTAACCTTTGGTTTTTTACCACATGGATTCTCTGGTATTAACATGGACTGAGCGGTCATTTCAGTTTTTCTCTTTCTTGACAGCCCAAATTCGGGTTGGTGTTTTTCACAAAAACCTTCATTCAATTAATACATGAGACTTCTAGATTAACCAAGTTCAGCTGAAGCTCTCCATGAATCTAAAGTGAGAATAATGAGAGGCAAACTAAGTAGCAAAGAGATTCCATTTGCTTTGCTTTGCTAGCGACCTAGGCTAAACCCAGAATTCCATCCTAAGCAAGTCAAGGAACAAACTTTGAATGTGCCTGTGACTATGCTCCAAGGTTACAGTGTGGTCAGTATCATACCCAAGTATTGTCAACAAGTGTCTAAACTTGTGTGAGATTTTCGTGCAGCATTCTGCCTACCCACATCTTCTCCACATTTGCTTTCTAATGTTAGACAGATTTACTTTCCTTAATGACCAGGTTTTATGACCTCATTTCTACATGTATTTGCCCAGCTGCTATCTATTTGCTAGATGAGCATGCGTGTCACATCATGTTTCAGAAAGACTTTTAACCCTCGCCTCTGGGCAGCCAGGATTTCCTGCTACTCAGCAGCAGGAACATAGTGAGACAGGAAATTCTGCTGGCTGCTGCCACGGGCTGGGAGGAAGAAAGGTCAGTGGCTGCATTTGGACCTTCTCGTTACTCCCACATCCTCAGGCTTGTGCCCAGTCATGATTGCATTTATCAATGCCACTACTGATGACCAATTTATGAATAAGTAAATTTATCAAATTGCCCTTTTAGATTTTCAGTATTTGCTGAACTTGAGTGAATAATCAATGCCACTCATTGTCTTCAAACTGCTTTGAAGATTATACTAGCACTGACTGGTGAAATAGCCATGCCAAATAATCCACATGTCCAGTGTCCATGCTGCCCATGAGAATAAAGCCAAGCCCTTCCAGCAGCCTGAAATGGGAGTAGCTTTGTCAAGGCCCTGCTTTGAAACCATCTACTTTGTCTTTTGCTTTAGGAGGTCAGCCACACTGGGCCAAGCTATGTGATACTGAACTGCAAAGCTCTAACAATCTTTTGACATTTTTCATCATTAGAAAATACAGTTTAATTTTAAAATGTGATTTTTTAAGCAAACCCATTATTTGCTTATTTCCCAAAGCAATCTGAAGGTGTAGAAGCATCAGCTTAAACCTTACATGATTATAGTCACACTATAGAGTTTTCTCCATCATCTTTTTGTATGCCTGCAACTTCATTGCTGTGATCAACTCTTCCATTTTACCTTTCAGACAGTGGCTATGCTACTTTATAGCACAACAATTGATAAATTAATTTACAAGCTGTCACATATCCATACTTGGGGACTACTGCTTACTACCATGAAGGTAGAAGAATGCTGAATGCTTCTCAAATAGGAATGTTATAGTGGAGTTTCTGAACAGTCAATTAAAATAAATTTAGCTTTATTCTGAATTAAAATTAAATATTCATAAAGTTTCCCATAAAAAGTCTCTAATGCTCTGTTTTTGCGAAGTGCAAAAGCAAATTCATAAATGAAACATTTCACAGCATTTCAGTAGAGGTACCTACTATTGCAACTTGTATTGGTAAATACTTCAAGTAACAATAAAATATAAAATATTATATTCCACATTTTTGCAACTGAATTTTTAACTTTGAAATTACAGCATTATACCAAACATTTATGAAAAATATCTTTGACCACCTCTGTTCTTGAGTACCATGACAGACCTTAAAGCTGAACATGAACAAAGCAACACCCTGCCAATTCTGGTGTCCAGAAAGGGCCTTGGGAAAGACATCAATTTATGCTACAAATAGTGCAGAATTCAGAGTCAGTGTTGGGAGTACAAAACCATAAACTATAAGTCTATAGTATTTACACAGCTGGGAGTTCAATTCCAGCTTTTTCTAAAACTCACTTCTTTTAAACCAAAGGGAACGCTGATGGGATCTGGTTGTCATCCTGAGACAAGTATATCATCATCTAACATCTCCTTCAAATGGAAACTATCTAGATCAAAGTAAGAATACTGCATTTTTATCAAGTTTATAGAAGGCAAATGAATCAAATGTTTCCATGTCAAGTAGGTTTTTTTCCTCCCTGTGAACAAGCACACTAAATATTGGGTAAGATTGAAAAATGGTTTTAAGTTTGAGAAATTAAACCATGTCACTACTTACCCTGTCCCCTATGCATACTATGACTTTTCCAGTTTTTTAATAATGCTTGTCGACAAAACTGCATTAACAGCTGTTTCAAACAAGATGTAATTTAAGCCATTTTAGCTTAAATGGCATAAAGGTTTATACTTACAGCAATAATGCAGATTAGTGAGAAATACTGCTCACACAGAGTAGTCCTGCACACAGAACTTCTGGGCAGATTCCAGGACCTGTAACAGGGAGGTTTTAAATAAGACATGCATGAAACAGCAGGAAACTATATACCTGCTACAACAGCTTAATACAGCAGGTCTTTAAAATACAGGGCAAGTAAGTTCAGACAAGGTATGCTCCTGTATTATATTGAGAGAACCTTTGAAGAGGAGTTGAACACGGTCCCCTTGCCACGCCTCAGTGGATACTGAGGAGGTAAAGTTTCTGAACCTGGCGTTTAAGTGTTATTTTGACCATCCTTTGCTGATATTCTCTCATTTTCCTATTTTGCTATACATGACAAAAAAAGCATAGCTTCTATTAGCATACATTTACAAATCCAATCACATTTCTCTCTGCACTTGCCAAAGTCTTGCTAATAGTATTCCTAAGGTAAGAGTTCACTACCAAATTACAATAAACCATAGATGACAAGTTAGTAGAATGTATTTGTTTAGTTTCAGCACAAAACCACATAATTCTTTAGGCCCATTTTCTTTTTATTAATAATATAAGGTTCTATAATCTTTTAACATTACAACTGAAGTTTTACAGTTAATCTCACACTAAAATGACAAACACCGTTTGGCTTTATTTGCAGAAAGTTAAATTACAACCTTGATAAATGCATCTTTCCGAGACTGAGAAGCAATTTGTTTTCTGGATTTCAGCGTTAGTTTCCCTGGCTTTGAAAATTGTTTCAGTAAATTAACATTGCTATGGAATAACTTTTTGGCCTGGGGTCTGTTTACAACTGTAAGGCAAAGATGACATCTTTAATTCAACATACTGTGGAGAAGAGATATTTTTCTTTGACTTTTTTTTTTTAATTGGGTCAACTTCTAATTGATTTATTTCTTTCTGCTCATGACTTTTATAAGTCTTATGTAAACACAAAATTCACAGTCAAGTCCTACTCACTCTGTACCTTCCACCTTCAAAGAGAGCAGAACCTGTGTGACTGGAAGTCATGACAAGCTTAATTAAAACTTGTAACTTACATATGGCCAAAATAGTCAAATGAAAAAGTAATGTGTTATGTAAATATAAACTTCTGATCTTCATGTATCAAACTCCATCACTAAACAGGCTGCAGCTGTGGGAAGTGAAGTTTTAAGAAGTAGAGAATACAGAAGGAGGAGTGGTGGAAGACTGTAGTGTTTCACAAGGGAAGATTTCTTTTAAATGTGTAATGATCTGTGTGCATCTAGGTCTCCTGAACTTTTGTTTTTATTAGGAATTTAAATGTTAAATTAAAGACAGTCAGCAATACATGCATTTAAACTGCAGTTTCACTGAGTTCTGACCAGTTCATAATATAGAAAAATATTTAGGAAGACAACAATAGGGCAGACATAGGAAAAAATATCCACGACATTAATCTTTTCCTCAGAGCTATCCAGTGACATTGCTTTGGGACTCTTACAGCCTGTTATTTTACCTTCCCATAGGACAACTGACATGCAGTAAAAAAATCTTTACTGCATTTTAAATGGCTATTTAAAGGTTAGAAAGAGGAGTTTTTGCCTGTAAAATTTCAATACCAAAAAAAAAAAAGGATGGGAAAAGCAGTCAAAATTAAGACTTGGAAAGGATGTTGTAGTGCTGTGTAGTATATCAAGTAAAAAAAAAAAAAAAAAAAAAAAATCATAAGAGACCAGTATTACTGAGCTAAAACTACTTGTTTTAGTTCTGTTCATGCTGTTATTCTGCAAAAAGGCTTCATACACTTTCCTTCAAAACAGATTCTTCATATACTTTACTTGAGGCACATAAACATCCTTCATAGTCACCCTTCACATTTACCAACTCCTAGAAAGGTCTCAATTTCAGAGACAGGAGTCATCAGCAAAATGTCTGATAGGGCCATAGTCACCAGCGAGACAAGGAAGTCCCCTGCATAAAGAGGTGTACAGAGCCACTTTGCCAAGACACCACTGTGTCCCTGAGTCATGTTCCTGCAGCAGAATGCACCTATTGTTCTGGTTGCTGCTAAAGTATCAACTTTGGGGGACAAACCAAAAATACTAAAGAGTAGTTTGTTGTTGTTTTTTTTTTACATTGAAATGTTGTGAAACAAAGACCATCCAAAATAAATCTAGCTGCACTACAAATAGAGCATTAATATTCTGCTTTATGACCCACACATCATAAAGTTTTCCTTAAGTACCTTGACAGCATGCATGTTGAAGTGGCTTTGAGTGTTCATATTTTTTAATAATCTTTATAGAAATGAAATTAATCTTCCAACAAGCTCAAAGTCATCTGATATACAGTATTTTTCAAGCATTTTTTACTTTCTGGTATATTACCAAAACAGAGCTAATCAGACAGTATTCTAAAATAGTTTAAAAACAAAACAAAAACAAAAAAACAACCCAATTTTGTCTTTCTCCTCATTAAGGGCAATACCAATAAAAAAGGTGTCCAAACTGACTACAGAGCTGTGAAATGGCTGGCTAGAGAGACGGTGTCCTCAAAGGATACTCTATTTTTTCTATTGTATGCAATCATATATATTAATTATCAAAAATTTGGTTAAATTTCTTTAAGAAAAGAACCTGCTTAAAAATGGATCATGAATATTGACATATAGTTTTACTGATTAAGCTTCAAGTTTCAATGTAAAAATGCCTACTCTCATACAATAGTGATAAAGAAAATATTTCATTTTCTTGAAGTTAAATGGACAATTAAAGTAGTGGGTACTAGCGAAGTAAATGATTCATAAAGGCCATAGGAAACTGTACAAAACTAAAATGGGAAATCTCACTTTCAGGATGATATGTTATCCACTTAAGTGTTTTATTAAACTGTTGAGACTGTTTCAAAAGACAGTGCTGGGCAGTTTCATTTGAATAGCCAAAATTTTTTTCTTTTTACTGAAAAAGATATTTTGCATATCTGCAAAACAAACAAAACAGGAGCAAAACCCATACACAGTAGGACTGAAATACAGATGAAGGCAAAGTTTTGTTACAAACCTGTTTTAAACATACAGTGAGAAATGTCCATTGTACAAAACTTAGTGACTGACCTATGATTAAATTAAGATGATCCCAGCAATGCAAATACAACTCAGAACAGCTCAATTGTGTAAGGTTCTCCAGCAGTACTATACTGGGAGAATACAGCATTTTTAAGAAGTAATTCGACTTACATTTTCTCTTTTGATCAAAGCCTGCATTTATACTTTAAGTATTCACTCTTTCATGCTAAATCCTTTAGAGCATAGTGAAGTACTCCTTGGTGTTCTCTCATCTATCTCCCAGCAGCTTTCCTTTAGAAAGAGACTGGGTTGAGCAGACGCTTCTGTAGGAAAACAGTCAGTCTTTGTTGTCCTTGCAAGGGATGCTTTTAATGAGAACCATCCAGCAGTATCCAGCACTGAAAATACTGTCAACTGTGTTGCCTACCCAAACCTGGAAACCCAAATTTGCATTTCCTGGTTGGTAACACTTTGGTAACCCACTTTGTGCCCAGTGGGTTACAAGTTTAAGAGCATTGTAAGTAAAAATCCATAAACCTTGACAGTGATGCTTACACTTTATTGGGGGGAGGAGGAAGAGGGTGGCAAAATCAATGTAAGTTACTGGGTTTTAAAGTTTAGTCTATGTTATATTTGATTACTGGGATATCAATACAATGAAAGTGGAGGAACTTCAACAGTAATTTTGAAGTTTTAGTACATCATGTTTGTGCAGGGTTTTATAAAAGATTTTTGTTTCCAAAGATATTATTAGGGTCCACATATTCTTTAACAGATCTCAGCATTCCCAGGCCAACATCAGAGATGCTCTCCTTCATCCAGTGCTTCCGCAGTTTCCCTACTGAAAAAACAAAAACAAAGTGTTTCAATATATGGCAGGATTCTAGGAGCCAATCAATCTTGTGACCATGAATGAATAAACACTGTGTGATAAATGCTTTTATTCAAAAATGAGAAATGGTTTGCTTTATTTGATTTATTGAGCCCACCAGACTATCAAGCTCATTAAGCTCAGCACAGTCCCAGAGGAAGAGACTGTTCCACACTGGCTACTTTCTTTAGAAACAATGAAATTTAGATGAAGCTTAGGCAGAAATCCCATGTTCTGTTAAAATACGGAATAGGCAGTAAGTTTTTAAAACCCAAGCTCATTTTAAGTAGGAAACTGTAGAGGAGCTTATTAAAAAGCAGAAACTCACAACTCTTGCTTCCTTTAAAGTGAAAACAATGCAATAATCAAACTTAATATGGTATTGGTTTAAACAGTAAAAAATGTTTTTAAGGGAATGGCTTTAAGCTTGGTTTTAAATAAAAAAAATACTTATTTATTAAAGAAAGTTTACAAGGGCTGGTAATTGCTCATATCATTTTACAAGAGCTTAGTTTCCATTGTAATAATGGGCATACAAAACATATACCAAATACAAAGCAAAACTGAAACACCAGCCATTTAAGAAAGCCTCACAATGGTCCTGTTAAATGGCCGAGTGTTCACATCCTAATTAACCAAGTCATCAACTCTGATTTAAAAGATCACTCAAAATAAGAGACATTTTTTCATTAAACATATTGTAACATTTAACTTGTCAGTCTGAAATACAATCCATTTGTCAGTATGATGCAATATAGTAAAGGTTTGAGAGACAGCTGCTTTAAGAGTATCTGAAGCTAAATTCAAGCCATCTTTTGTGCCCTGTTCTCAGGGCAACCATCAAACTGTCATCACAATAATAAATTACAGGGACACCTCTGGAGAACAGAATATATTTGTTTATACCTTAAGGAATACAAGCTAGTCACAATGCCAACTGAAAAAGCAAATAATGTAAGAAAATGAAATTTGCAGTTTGCTAGAAAACAACTATTAGCAGCATTTATTTCAAGAGCAAAGATCACAACCGAAGAACAAAAGAATATCATGTGGTAGGAACTGTATTTTGCAGCCTAGCTCATGAAAAAAAAATCTCCATCTGTAAATATACCAATACTACAATTTGACTGCCTTAGCACATTGGTGTAGTTATGTTTAACCAGGGGATACTTTACTACTACAAAAAAATAAAAAAATTAAAAAAATCATCATGGCTGTGGCTTGACCATCACCTCAAGTCACTCACACTGGCTCTTACACAAACAGCAGCAGAAGAGTCATTACCATTCTCAAGTGTTATCTGTAATACAGTTTCAGTGAATGTGTCCTGTGGTTATGGATGTAATTGTCCTGAAAAGACTGCAAACAACTGCTCCAACAAGATGGAGCACATTAGAATCACAGTGGGATGCCCAACAGCTAGCATGCCTGCCTCTTTTACACCTCCAGTAATAATGCAATTCCACACGGAACTGAACTACTGTCTGAGCAGCACCAAACAGTCGTTGCATATTTAATGAAGTCGCTCACCAAGTGCTGGAAAACAGAAGGTGCTTGGAGTGCATCATTAGTTCTGTCAAAGTGATAATTTACACATCTATCTTGTCAAATTTTCTATGGTTTATACTTTTGCAATAATAAATCTAACATACATTTGATTAGTGAACTGGAAAGAAAAAAGCTGTACTACAGTTACCAGCAGTCCTTCACAAACATGTTCAGTGAAAAGATTTTAACCCCTTGCTAACAGCAGGTTGAACCCCTGCTCCTACTGTTCACGTCATGGATTTTTCAGCTACTTGAGTTCTCATCTTGGAGTAAATAAGCACTGAAACAATCCTGCTCTTAGAATTTTAAGCTGGTCTATCTGACTACAGGGCAAATACACTCACCGAAGGAAAGACTTTTTGCAAATGAAAGCACCACTCACAGAATCACAGAATTTCCTTGTCTGGAAAAGACCTACAAAATCACTGAGTCCAACCACTAATGTAACAAGGCCTTAACTAAGGCATATCCCTGTACTGTGTCTATACAACTTAAATACTTCCAGGGATGGTGGCTTCACTACTGCCCTAGACAGCCAGACCTAATGTCTGAAGAGACATTAGAAAAGACTTGGAAAAACAATATTTGTATTTGGCTTACTTCAGTTTAGTGCTGCCCTGTAAGTAACTCTGTTCCTCCTCCATAGGACAACCTAATTAACTTCAAGGATGAGAAGGAAGAAATACACACAGTAGTAAAATGTGTTAACAGGAATGTAAAAATAATTCCTAGGGGCAAAGTTGCTTAACTAAACCCAGTATACCTTTTCTCCATTTAAAAAAACAAGATCAAAGTCATCTGATTCTATATGCTACATCATAACAGTACTAATAAGATTCTCAAAAGAGAAACATAGTACAATCAATTCATAGTAGCTTAACAAGTCAGTGCTTTTTCAGTAGTGACTCAGCTATACACACAAAACGGCTTGAAATGGAAACTAATACAGCTGCTTCTTGCATTTCCTTCCTCCTGAAGACAACCTTGCATCAGAACTATGCAAGATGATGTGTGACAGAATTACTTTTCAAGTCACAAGTGCCCTGTTCCTGAGGTGTGCTGAGCAGTCTAATGCCTTAAAACATTCAGTGCTGGGAAGCTTGAAATCAATCTGAAGCCCAGTCTATTATATGCTTATATATAGATGTACAAACATGCTAGTGTAACTGAGAGTCTACTTCACACACACTAATTCAGGCCTGAATGCCAAGAATCTTGTCCAGTAGCAATGAAGACAGTCCAAAACCGATTTTATTTTTTCAGTACTTTCAAATTTTATCATCATTATAGTCCTTGTAGGAGAGAAAAACGTGAGCAGGATAAGTAACCTTTTCCCAGTTCTGATACACGCTGGTTCAGCCCTTAGCTAGATCCATTAGAAAAGTTGTTCATGCTTTCAGTGCCCTTTTAATCTGTTAGGAAAGAAAATACAGGTAGCAATTTTCTTCCTCCTTTTTGGGATATGAAGTACTCAAGGACAATGAACAGTCTTGTAAGGAAAATTTTAGGGTAGTTGTTGGATCCTAGGAAAACCCACGCAGAACACATTTATAGCAGGGTGGTTCCCATGGGCATAACCTCCAGTGGCACTGCACATGGCCCTAGACTTACTCTGCTCCAGCCCTTTCAACTTCAAGGGGCAGTTATTGCAGAATAGCTCTGCAAAAGAAGCAACAGTAATGGGTCAGAAAAGGGATGGGGCTCTTCTGGCTGTTGTGTGCTCTTCCTGAGTCTGGCTGTCTCTATGGAAAACATCTCTCCACTCTTAGGAATTGCTTAATAGGTTATTACTCTTCCAGAGACAAGGCAGCAATATCGACAAAGGTCAGTGCATTAATCTAATACTATGGTAGAATTGGAGAATATGGCAGTGTACCTGGAGTCTACTACATAATTAACACTTACCATCACACCTGGCACATTTTCACTTGGTTATTTAAACAACGTAAGTACTTTCAAGTGCACTGTTGCTTAATGAGAACATCCTTCACATTTATTTGTTGGAAAAGACCATAAAGATGACTATTCTATTAATACTTTCAAAAGACCAAGGAGGGAAATACAACTGCATTGTTATATTACTTCACATAAGGTTAAACTATGATACTTGTCAGATACAGACTAAAGTCTTCATTCAAAATTAGAGTTTGCTCTACTGATTAAAGTGTGATCAGTCTCCAGTGCTTTACTAAGAAGTAAGATGACACTTTTCCTGTGCAAAGGAGAAAAAGAATATGTTCAACACTCCTCATAAGAGAATTCTATAATTGCAGATTTTGTGTGGGTTAATCACTGCAGTGTATAGTTTAAGCCACAGCCACTTAATGCACACAAAGAATTGCAATGAATTACAATGACAAACGTGCAACTGAATCTGAACAGGGTGTGGGGTTTGTTTTTTTGTTGTTTTGTTTTTGGTTTTTGGGGGGGAGGGGGGCGTGTTTNTAAATAAAGCACATGGTGACACAAGTGACTTGATGCCAAGCAAACCAGGTCTAGGGACACTTTCGCTCTAAGTCTGGCAAATAGGTAAGAGGTTTCTAGAAGGAATGTCCCCAACTCCCTGCCCCAGAATTTCAGTTAATACCTGTGAAATATTTTTCAAAGTTTATTATCAGCTCTTTCATATACACATGAATATTTAGCATTATAAAAGCATAAATATTTAGCGTTATCAAAAAGACCACGAACATACCTCCATGGTGATGTGACAGACTTCCTCCATTGGCAAGTATTTCTTCTCTAGCAGCCCTCTAAATTGGAAAGATTTATTCATCAGCAAATGCACAAATGTTTACTTTTATTGAAATGCTTGCCATCATACTCATTTCATACAGATGTATGAAAAGTTTCATAAGTAAGGATACACAATACAGGTAAATATTTTCTTTAAGTCTGCAGATACATGTAAGTGGAGATCTTCCAAATAAACATTAAAGCCAATACACTTTAAATTACATCTCTAACAACATATCATTATTCCAGAATGAAATATTTAGAATAATTTCCTCCTTGCCAGAACTAATATATTCTAGCCTTTGGGATGCTCATCTGGAAGATGGTTAAATGCCTACTGAAAAGGCATTATAAAGAAGTCTGAAAATAACCTCTCCAGAGTGATTAAAGATCCTTACTCAGACCAGATTTTAGACTCAGATCTCTGACATTCTAGCTGAGAAAGTGAGGTACTTTACAAGTGGCAGTTCTTTCATGGGTGAAGTTTGTGGCAGAATTTAGATTTTTTTTTTCATCTTAATAAATATTTGAACACTTTCAATCTGGAATCTTTTCCCATCCAACTCTGATTATGAACAGTTAGCTTAGAAGGTTGTAATAAAGAACTTTAAGTGCAAGCACTATAAGTTTTTTCAAAAAAGTGTACCTATTTAGGAATAATATTTATTACCATACCTATGCCACTAGAAAATTTTTCAGTCTGCCACAGAGTGCTTATAACTTGGTTGGCAAACTCACTTTGCTAGGTTCAACTTAGTCACCTACAATGGAACACATGCATCCAGGTGATCACATGGCTGATTTCCACAAACAGTAATATCTAAGGATTAAGTTTTATTTAAAAAGAACTCAAATATTACATTCTCCCTGGATTCAACAGAACAGAAGCCTCAGAATTTGTAGATAAAACTTTGCATCAGCTTGTCAAGGTAAAGAGAAATTTATTAGCATGAAAATAATGATATCCTAGTTGCAAATACAGACTATTTTTTCATGGTCCTATTAGCAGTTTTCTAGGGCTGAAGGTTTAGCATATGAATCACATGGTAGGATATGAAGAGCATTTTGTCTTTAGGCTTCCTATGTCAAGTTAACAAGGATATGAGTTTCCCTTAACACGGTAATAGTGTTTCACCAAAGTACTAAGGCAGAGCTACTCCTGAGCTTTTGGTAAATGTCAGAGGAGTTTACAAATGATCTGACACAGTAGACTTAGANTGGAGGGAGGGGTGTTTTGTTTTGTTTTTTTTTCTGTGGGGGGTTGGTTTTTTTGGAGTTTTTTTTAGATTTAAAAAAAATATTATATTGAAAGGATAAACTCATTACATAGATGTATATGGCTCTTCTACAGCCTATGTTCATGAGATGTTTGCTGTACAAGGCTGGTATTGATACATTTCTCCAGCTTCTTTGTTGGAATGTTGCTGATTTTAGATATTACAAGGTGTGATCTTTTATAATGCATTAACAAACAAAAGCAGTGCTTCTTACAGATTTTAAGCCTCAAAAGCTATTGCAGGGTGTGAGGGGAGAAAACCTTCTCACAGTATTGCTACCGTTAGTGAGTTTTGTCTAGAGGTTACAGTATTTTTCATTAGTCTGGAGGGAGGGTAGAAGAGATACTGAGATTAAAATAAAATCCAAAGTTAAGTCTGACTGAAATTACTCTTAGTAAAATTAAAAGTATCATGATTTCAGTTCTCACTGTAAAATGCAGCTGTGTCTACTTGCAGTTAGTACTTCCCCAGATGTTAGGTAATTTAAAGCTGTATAATCTCAAACTATCATATATGACTTCTTCACTCAAGAAGTGTATGAAGATTGACGTAAGCAGGCTTTGTATTTCCTATAGCCTCAAGTCCCAGACTACATCTGTTTTCTTTGATACACAAAGCCAGAGTTAAAATAGCTCCATTTATCACAGCATGATTGTAGGCCAACAAACCAGTCTGTCTGTTTCCAGATAGTGAAAACAACTGTTATTAATCACAATTACAAGACAAATACTAAAAGAAATTGCACCAGTATTTTCCTTTACTCCATACAATAGACCAGTCTTAGCAGCATTAAGAGTGACAAGGCCTGAAGGTCAGTAACCAGAACTCATACTATTAGGGTAATTCTCAGTGGCACATCTACTAATCACTGAAAGAAATGGATCTTGAATGTCACACAAACTGGCACACAAAAACATTCAAAGCAGAAAATACTAGTGTAAGGGGCAGTCCTGCCTACAACAGAAGCATAACAAGTATAATAGAAACAAAGGTTTCCATATCTTTGCAGTCAAAGTTCAAGCTTGCAAAGGGTTTGAAAATGCTTTTTT
Organism: Florisuga fusca; assembly: GCA_038090715.1. Classification (NCBI taxonomy): domain Eukaryota; kingdom Metazoa; phylum Chordata; class Aves; order Apodiformes; family Trochilidae; genus Florisuga; species Florisuga fusca. Next base: position 7,750,591 of record JAAWXA010000031.1, on the reverse strand, counting down.
CTTGCACAACATATGCTGTAAGCAAGGTTTCATACGGGGAGGGCAAACGTACCCAAACATGTGACAAGCTCCAGCTGCATGCAGTTAATGGATAAAGTACCAGTCACAGTGAAATACAGCTGCCACACCAGAGGAGAGCACAGTAGTACATCAAGCAGATCATTTCCCATCCCATTGAGTAGCCCACTACACCACCATATTAAAGGTTTAATCATTGCTAAAAGCAGAGTCTACGTCAGTTTCTACCACAAAGCTAGATGCCTGAAACTTTTAGCTAGAGCTGTTTTCAATTCCAGAACATATCAGCATGTTTCAAAGCAGTTTCTGCCCTTAAGTTTCCCCCATACCAAGCTTTTAGAATTACAGAATTATCTAGCTTAAAACCATTAGTCTTTTTTCTCTTTGTTCTTATTTCTGTGGACAGACAATGCTCCAAGAGAGTAGAAAAGAAATGTGCCGAGTTTGGGTAGCTTGCTTCTTTACATTAAACTGACTTCCCAAGTCTTCCTGAAATCTGAGATTTACAGAATTATATAGGATACATGCAATCAAATCAGGCTATTTGAATACGTGGGAAAAGTATATGTAAAGCATCAGGTACATGAAGAATCACTTGTATGTGACATTAAATATTAAAGCATAAAATAGCTTGTAAAGAGGCTAATAACTCAGGACAAGCAATTCCCAAACAGAGAGAAAACTGAATAAGCAGAAGTTAGCAGACAGCAAGCCAGTAATACCAATACTTACATAAATCAATTATACAAGGAACAGGAGATTGCAGCACAGGCTCTTTATGCAGATACTTTCACTAAGTGCTCTGAAATTAAGGCTAAAAACATTCACTGAGCCAAAAGAGACGCTAAGCTGTCTTAAAACTGTGAAAGTCTCTTTTAAGATCTTTAACTGAACATACCTCTGCACAAGGTTCAGTAGAATTTTCTTAACACAAACGGATCAATTACATTTCCAAGTTCTCAAACTGTACACTTCCTATCAAAGGTTTGAAGCTGGTGGTCATAAATAAAGCACATGGTGACACAAGTGACTTGATGCCAAGCAAACCAGGTCTAGGGACACTTTCCCTCTAAGTCTGGCAAATAGGTAAGAAGTTTCTAGAAGCAATGTCCCCAACTCCCTGCCCCAGAATTTCAGTTAATACCTGTGAAATATTTTTCAAAGTTTATTATCAGCTCTTTCATATACACATGAATATTTAGCATTATAAAAGCATAAATATTTAGCGTTATCAAAAAGACCACGAACATACCTCCATGGTGATGTGACAGACTTCCTCCATTGGCAAGTATTTCTTCTCTAGCAGCCCTCTAAATTGGAAAGATTTATTCATCAGCAAATGCACAAATGTTTACTTTTATTGAAATGCTTGCCATCATACTCATTTCATACAGATGTATGAAAAGTTTCATAAGTAAGGATACACAATACAGGTAAATATTTTCTTTAAGTCTGCAGATACATGTAAGTGGAGATCTTCCAAATAAACATTAAAGCCAATACACTTTAAATTACATCTCAAACAACATATCATTATTCCAGAATGAAATATTTAGAATAATTTCCTAGGTTCAGAATAATTTGCTAGGTTCAACTTAGTCACCTACAATGGAACACATGCATCCAGGTGATCACACGGCTGATTTCCACAAACAGTAATATCTAAGGATTAAGTTTTATTTAAAAAGAACTCAAATATTACATTCTCCCTGGATTCAACAGAACAGAAGCCTCAGAATTTGTAGATAAAACTTTGCATCAGCTTGTCAAGGTAAAGAGAAATTTATTAGCATGAAAATAATGATATCCTAGTTGCAAATACAGACTATTTTTTCATGGTCCTATTAGCAGTTTTCTAGGGCTGAAGGTTTAGCATATGAATCACATGGTAGGATATGAAGAGCATTTTGTCTTTAGGCTTCCTATGTCAAGTTAACAAGGATATGAGTTTCCCTTAACATGGTAATAGTGTTTCACCAAAGTACTAAGGCAGAGCTACTCCTGAGCTTTTGGTAAATGTCAGAGGAGTTTACAAATGATCTGACACAGTAGACTTAGACCAGCACTTACCTACACCTAAACAGAACAAAACAGGGCAGTTAATTCTCTGGAACAGAATAGAGATACACTCAGTCATCATTCCCTACACACAGCACTATTAATAAAGTATCTTCTTAAGATTTTTACCTTTTTTTTCACATTTTACCTGTATTTTCAAGACAACTTGAGTACTATGTGAAAGAAGCAGCTTTGCAAAAAGTGGAGCTATGGAAACCCATTTATTTGGGTTTTGTGGTTGATAGTTATCAATCAAAAACCAAAACTCATATCAAGCCTTCCTGTATTGTAGTTGTGTTTGTTTATTAAGGTCTACAATGGTCACCTTCCTTTGTGGTGCACACCCTTCTCTAGGTGCTAATGATCAAAGTTTATGAACAGACTTTTGAGTTCTTTACTGCAAAATTCAGTTATCTTAGCCAATGAGTTCAGTATATACTATTGAAGAATCAGCTTCTGCCTGTCCCCCTGAACTATTTATTGTTCTTACCTCAATTTGTTCGTAGACATGAATAGGATCACTAATTCCTCTGTAGTTAAAGGCAAAGTAGAAGTATACACATGCACCTGCATCGTAAGTCTGTGTCACCCTGTTGAAGAAAACTTGATTATAAACAAAGCTTTACGATATTAAGCTACCTATTATGTGACATTACACAATTTGTAAGGTTCCTATTCAAAAAGATTACTTTTTTAAAAAAGCTTATCCTTTCTTGCTCATGCAGTGTGCGCTCAATGCCAGACTAATCAAGTGCTACTGATCCCTTTCATTGGTCACTCTTACATGTAATGCACTTGCAGGTTAAGAAGAAAGGCAGCATTACTAGTATTTGTAGTATCATTAATAAATGCATTTCACCTACTAGCCAGCAAATTTAATGACCTCTACACCTTGGTTCTCTTACTACATTCAAGAGATTACTACATCATTACACATTCAAGAAAAATTAATTTGTTACATGGCTTACCTGCAGGTGGAAAGAGGAGCAAACTGAACACCCTTTTCTTTGCATTCTCTTACTATCCTTTCTTTTACATTCCTACAGAGGTCCAAAACCCTGTAACAGAAACCACATTAAAATATAATATTTTAGCATACTTTTTATACAACTTCCTAAAACAAAAGTTCATATTTGGTAAACTTTTTAAAAACGTATAATCAAATAAAGAGAACACTGCCTTCTAGCACCAGCTTTAAACAGATTTTACTCTAAAATTAAAATAGTCGTTATCTCAAGATTTCACTAGCATTACTTTGTCTGTACTTCTCATGAATAGCAGGTTTTCCTCTGAGGCAGAGTAGGTAATGAGTGCTGTTTACCATAAGGACCAGGAGTAAAAAGTGTTCAAAAGAAAATGGAAGTTACCCAGTTCTGAAAGTCTTTACTTATTTTCTCAGCAAAACAGCTTTGAACTTTTTGGCCAGGTGGTTGATAATTTCAAAGTAGAGAGCTTGAGAACTCTAGTGTATACTCTGCTGATACCACAACTTTGGTATGTTGCAATGCCAAAACTGAAGATGCTCCAGCTGTGCATTAGTTTACCAGCTTGAAATATTACAGTTCTAGTATGGCAACAAGCTATTAAGCCTTTTCATAAGGTTTTGCTTTTATTATTATTTTCCTTCCTGGACAGACCCAGGTGCATCAAAAGTGCTAGAACAATAGAAAGAAATCACTGTTTTTGAAGAGACTATTTCTTTAGTTATATGTTCTCCCACAAAGGTCTGACAGTGTACAATTCAGTATACAATTCATATTTTGAGACACTTTGCAGAAATTTAAAATTACTTTGCAAGATGACAAAAGTAACACAAGAGAAAGTTAGAAAGTAAAGATAAATACTTTATTCAACTACCTTTATCCAGCTGGGAAAAAGATAACTGATTGGTTTATGGAAAGTTACATAGTTCTTTTGAGTTAAAGTGGAAAAAGCTTTTGAAAGCATTTGCTTTGGTGAGGACTATTTCATTTTTTTTTTTAAATTCTTAAATGGTCATTCTTTCCAGAAATTAAAGGCAAAACCAGTGACTGAGTAGTTAGCACACTTCAAGATGTATCTAAAGTAAAATGAAGGACGTTTTTGCTTAATAACTGTCCTCAAACTTCTGCCACATAAAGATACTATGCCAATCCTCAAAGCAGAGGTTCGAACTTCCCTGCCACTAAATTCAATAGCAAGAATACAGGCTTGCCAGCTTAAGTCATCACACTTCACACACTTTCTCTTTTGTACTAAACTCTGCAAACCTCTCATTCAAGACACTTTATATCCTGCATAAATGGGTTTATGGTTTACCAAAGGTACAGAAACTTCTAAACTGATTTCATGTATTAGACACTGTTGAGGTCAAGTGTTTTTCAGCTGTTCCTAACATACAAAGTAAGCTTAGGAACAAGATTTATCTTGGGCAAAAATTGTATTCTTTCAGTTATTTTCCTTTTCTGGCATTACTAGAAAAGAAAATATTTATTTCATCTTTTCTTTAATCTTCACTGCTAATTTTTGTTTGGGGCACACGGCTGATCCCACATGTCTGCCCCTCACACAATACAGTTAATGTCACCATCGTTCCTAAATCAGGCAATTTCAAATACTGAATGCTTGCTTACATTGCACTTAAAAAATCCTGACATGTAATTCACTAGCAAGGGCACACGGGTGCCAGACTTGAGACACATCAGGGAGCCTCCAATACACATAAGGCCTAAATCCAATTGTTTCCCCATAAGCAAGCATGAGTTAGGAGTAATTCTAATGAAATCAAGCAATTCTGACGAATAAACATGGTTTACCTATCCCAAGGAACAGATGTCTCAAATGATTCTCCTATTACATAGTAATCCAGGCCCAGGTCCTAATAAATAAAGAAAATTGTCAGTAACATCCAGCACCAACATCTGGGATTCCAGTGTATGCTACACCACTAACTGTGCAACTATAGTTCATCTGTGAGAAAAACAAAATCTATTAAGGCAAAACACCCATCTGACCCAGTGACTTTAGACATTCTTCCTGCTACAACCAGGTGAAATAAAGGGAACTATAAAAGCTAAATAAAATCTAGCACTCAGGAGGTGCATACTAATCTGAAAAAAAAAAAATAAAAAATCTCATTTAAACAATGAGACTAAAATTCATAAGAACAGTTGCAGCAGTTCAGACTAAAGGTCCATTTGTTCTGGAATTTTGATTCAAACCACAGTCATAAGCAGATGTCCAAAGAAGAGGAAGAGTAGTACATAAGTACTTCAAGTACTCTCCCACCCTTCACCTGTAGATTTATAAGTCTGATCATGTTTATCTAGCAACTGCTAATGTATTCTTCAATCTAATTTTCTCTACCCTTTATCAGAAACTATTTTCTTAACAAGTTCATAAATGAATGCTTTTCCAGTGTTTGCAGATGAATTTCCAAGAGTAAACACAAGTCAGAAATGGGAGATATCTCAAGCTTCTTCCAGAGGTTGTGTATCATTCAAGGCAATTTGCATTTAAATTTCAGAGAAAGGATCTTCAAAAAGGCATCACTCTGCTTTGTTATAGTAATTAAAAGAATTTTCAGTAGGCAGACAAAAGTTGACCTACCCGAAGGTAAGCAATGACAAATGTCAGCATATATCCTCTCTGTCCATTATCTTCTCCTGCTGCCAAGCCACTGCAATTAACAAGAATTCAATTAACTTTCCATAAAAGTAGACATTGGTTTCAAAAAAGAAATTTAAAAATACTTTGATTATCAAACATTTGTGCAAGTTTAGCTTTCTCTAAGCTGTGTTACAATAATTGAAAATAGTAGGGTCTTTTCTTCACTAAAAATTAGAAGTTACTACAGACCAGACCTTTAATTCACTGTTTCTCTCTTTTAATTCCATAATCTGAAGAAAAATGAATAACAAAACCATTGATGCGACCTTAAAGTAATGGTCTTCAAACATCACAAAAGAGCAGGGGAAACAGAACTAGACATATTATATCCTTGATGGTCATTTATAGGAATATGTGTGACCACATTTCACAGCATGTTGGATTTGTGTACTTGGGTGAGAGCAAGACTACTGACTGAAGATCCTAAAAGCATATGTGATATAAATGGATTAAAAAAAAAAAATAATGACAAAGCAATAAAGAAAAGGAAGCCTTGGTTTTACTAATCTATTAAGTTAAGAGCATTATGAAAGCTTTTCTTTGCTTTTAACTATTGGTTTCTGACTGCAAGAAATACTAAATATCTGTAATCAACCTTCCTAGAAGCCCATATAAAAACAAGAGGTGAGTGTGCAGGGAAAATAGACATCCTGAAAAGGACAGCTCCATATTCTAATAGATAAGTTTCACTCCTCCCTTATCAAGACACCATCTTCAAATGCCAAAGTACAAAAGGATTCACAGTCAAAGGCTTTTCTTGCATACAAAGATTAAACTAACTAAAATGCCCTTTAATATCAAGGGCAATGTTATTCATATCACTGAATGGTAGCAAGCTGCTCACATGAAATCAAGCTTTTACCAGATATTTGAAGTAGTACAAAGAAAGCACAATGAAAACACATTTCAGAAAGAATCACTGAAATGGATTAACAACAATTATGCATTTTTGAACTGTTGAGACTAATGGTAGCAATAAAAAAAAATTAAAATTAAAAAGAAAAATATTCTTGACAAACCACACTTCCAATGATGGCTTTAAACTACCTGATCACCACTCAGCATGTTATTCCTTTTTAAGAGGAGAAAACAAGTTTTCTAAATTCACTACATTCTTTTAACTAAACACAAACTCCTCTTATAAACAATCTTCTTATACTAATTTGCTTACATCCATTCTGCAAAGATTTGCTTTCTTCTTCTGTAGTTATGGAGTCTACTATTGCAAAACAAGAAGCTTTCATGCTTATAAGCAATTACAAAGGATAGCTTCCATTTTAATAACATCAATTCTATATTTATTCAAATACTTATTTTTCTGCAATACACAGACAACTGAAGTTTTTCCATAAAGTTATCCTATTCAGGGTTACCACAAGCCATACTATCAAAAGGAACATCTAGTAGCTAAATTATTAGCCACTTCAAACTAGCAAATTGAGAATGTATCTATACAGTAACTGCTATAAACCATGGTAATCTTATTTTTTTCCCCGGACAGTTAACTCCTAGCTTTACATGAAAAGAGTTCCTTGAAAAGCATACCCAAACTTGGTGGCAATATCATAGACTTGCTTTTCATGCTGAAGAACCTTCTCTCTGTCACCCTCAAAGAGCAAGGTAGCTACACACAGTAAGTTGGGATCAAATCCTTTAAACTGCAAAGAAATAAAAAAAAATTTACTGTCATAGACTACGTGGTAGAATACAAGCAACAAGACTCTCAAATACGCAGCATGCCCTCTGGTTAAAATGTGTTGTTGCAACTAAGAGGAAAGATATGGGAGAAAGACAGCTTTCCAAAGTTTACTCCCAAGACAGTAAGTTTTTCCTTGACAAGACAAATATTCACAAACCCACTGAAACCAGATTATATCTGTCACTTTTTTTTCTGCTGTTAAAAGCAGAATAGACAAACTATGCTAAAGAAAGGACAGGTCTTAAATGCTCTGACCAACAGGGAGACATTTACATTCCATGAACTATTCCTGTATTAAAGCCACAAGATTACTACGATGACCATTAACTTTACCACTCTCAAAAACAGTTGTAGCAGCAGTGTTAGATGGAGTATCTCTATGCTAGGAAAAGTAAAATAACTTTTAAGCTTGTGGCAGAGAACATATCCCATTGGAAATGGGGAGAAAGCTATCAATAGTAATGCAGTCAGGATGGCTTCATTTCACAAATAACAACCAAGAGTCATTTTCACAACTCCTCTGAAAAACTAAGAGCCTTATTTACTTTCTACCTTTTTGTATTAATTAGCTCCACTGAACTACCACTACTACAGGAGGTTTCTTAATACATACATTGACCAGCAATTCTTTTTAAAGCCTTTCCCTTTACACTGGCAGTTCTCTCTTCCAGTCTCTACTCTACTGGTGATAACTTTTAACTTAAACAAGATTATATGTAGCTCAATGAATAGATGAGAGATTCAAATTCATCCTTTATGCAGAACAGCTATGCTGTGAAAAAAATGATTGCTATTCTTTTAATTATTCTATTAACTGAACAGATTAACTGTACTAGAAGTTAACCAGAAGTACCACAAAGGTCCAAAAAAACCCAACCCAACAAAACAGCAAGGAGGCCAAGCACCTCAGGATGTCTCCATCCTCCAGTTAATGAACTCAAATCTGTAGGATTCTTGGTCAGAGACATCCAAATCAGTATTTCTGAAAACCATATTGAATCCTGACACCTCGGAAAAAAACCATCATGAAAACTACTGCAAAACAGAGTATTCTCCCCAAGGAAAGGATCTACTGTTATCCACTACTCCTACAAAACCAACATGGCTAACAAATAGGAAGAAATATTCATAGAATGGTTTCGGTTGGAAGGAATCATCTAGTTTTAGCCTCCCTGCATAGGCAGGGACATATTGTTACTCCAGTTATAAACTCCAAGCACAGGAATAAAGGTGTAAGATTGCTGTCCCTTCCCATTATAGAAATATTTGTACTTCATCTAGCATGAATCCTTTCATCTCTTCTGCCATCTTTTGGCTGTAATGCTCAGGTAACAGTTCACAGTTCTGTATAAGAGGCATTATAGGAATTAGCTACATTATGAACTTGCAGACAAACACTACCTACAGCATTCATCTATCAGTGAATGGTCTCAAAATACATGAAAAAGTAAACTAAAAAGACATTGTCTCTATTCTTTTAAGTGGCCTCAGTACCACCTGCAGTATCAGTCCACAGATCTTTACATTTACTCCTTTCTCCATTCTTACCTTTTGACCCTGCTGGGAATTTCCCTGAAATAGCAATTGCTCATATACACCAAGGGGCTGAGCTCTGACATGAAAGCTTCAGATTGGTCACCAACCTGGACTCTCTGCATCATTATTATATAGCAGTTCTCTCATTTCTCCAGAAGTTTTTACTTCTGCAGAGCTGGAAGAATTGGAACTGGTATAGTTCCTTGGTGATAGGAAGTCCCAAGACTCATGGGAATTTTCTGCTTCAGTAGCACAAGAAAAAGCAGAAGAATCAGCACTAGTTACTGTCTTCAAGTAAGCCCATTCCTTGAAAATGCTAGACATTATCAGATCAAAACGGAATGTCTATCAGTTATCTAAATCCAGGACGATGCAGTTTTTTTACATCTGAATACCCAGTTACCTAATTTAGAGGAAAAATCAGTAACAAGACAAACTATTTAATAAAAAAGCTGAGGTGACATTTTAGCACCAGATGATTAAAAAGGGTAATAATTCAAATTAATTCCAGAAAGACAAAAAAGCAATTTAACTGGGCAATTCAAGACAAATATCTTGAGGTTCTTCCAAATTCTAGTTCAGTGTAACAATGAGGTAAATCATGCCTTGACAAAATATGGGAAGAAGATACCGAAATGTTATACTTTGTTACACTCAACCTCAACTGCATCAGAGGCAGTATCCAAAAGTCTTGAATTTTGTGAACAGCATACTAACTTCCAAACAGTATTAAAGCCCAAAAGTTACCTTTGTGATGTAGAATTTTTTCAGTCCATCCAAAAATGATGTAAAAATGGAAGCAACTTGTGGTTTAAGAGCATGACCTTTGAAAAAAGGTGGAAAAAAATACATTAAGTCAAACAATACTCTTAAAACTCCTACTTCAATGGGGAAATTAAAAATAGGTTGGTAGTCAAAGTTGCAAGAATCCCTTGGAGCACTTTGATTATCATCTTTAATGAGACTTCTCCCTACACATTTAGATGATGTTTTAGGAAGCTGTTTTTATTAAATGTTTTAACAGGCATACACACAACTGTGCACAAATATTTGACATAAGGCTGCCCTAATTTATATCTGCACAAGTATACAGCCCATGGAAAAATTTAAAAGAGCACTTAATTAGTTTTTACAGTACAAAGCTAAGCAAAATCAGTGATCTTTTTTAAAATTTATGCCCAAACCACTGAAACCAATAGCCAAATGTGGTGCAAGTTAGGAGTTAATCAATTTCTTCCTGAAAGGTTGTGTCACTTGCGCAAAATTTTCTACATAAAGTTAGTAATTGCTTCCTTAACATATGGGGAACGAAAATTACCAGGATATATAAATGGTGTCTTGGAGTCTGTTAGATAAACATCTCTGCCTCAGGAATGGGTTTAATTGAGGTGAAAGTCTTTTACTGTTTGTTCCATTGTTTTTAGTCACAAGCAACTTCTGAACTCCCATTACTGCTTCACTTTAACAGTCTTGCATCTGGTCTATATGCTGTGAGCCCAATTCATAAAAAAGTTATGCACCATTTACATAATACTTTTTTCTAAAAATCTTCAAAAGTATTTCCTCTTTAAAAAAAGCAAGAACTTCAACTGATTACTGCCCTTTCCTCTTCAGTAGAAGGGCTTCTCCCTGCAGATATGAACAAACAAGGAGTACACCTCCAAGCACACTTCAGTAAGCACACAAAAAAGTGCTAGATGGCAAAAGGACATGAAAATTCAGTAAGCCACGATCTGTAAAAATTACTGGGTTTAAGCCTACCTTATGATTATTACAGAAAAATCTTTGATGCACCTGAAACTATTTTTTCAGGTGACTGTATAAGCTGCAACCTCAGATCAAAGCTGAAGAGTAGAACAACAATTTAGTCAGTGTTGGGTTTAAAGCTTATAATTGGTCTAATTTCTTTCCAATTAAAAAGAAAGAAAAATGCATCTGCCTTCTGTTGTACATATGTGAGAGAAATAGTGTAACAAAAGAGTTATCAAATAAAGCACAGCAAGGCTTGCTGGGCTCTTGAGTCCCAATTTCCTTGGTCTGAAACAGCTTTATGTTCTCAATACCATTGGCATTCATGCCATCTGAAATCAAGGTTCATCACTACGGCATCTTAGTCTTCTTTGTGTCAGGTCCTGCATTTTGGTCCCAGCTCCAGGCAAGAGTGACTGGACAGCTGCCTGGCAGAGAAGGACCTGGGGGTGCTGGCTGAGAGATGGCTGAACATGAGCCAGCGGTGTGCCCAGCTGGCCAAGGTGGCCAACAGTGTCCTGGCCTGCATCAGAAACAGTGTGACCAGCAGGACCAGGGAGATGATTGTTCCCCTGTAGTTGGTACTGGTGTGGCCGCACCTCAAATACTGTGTTCAGTTTTGGGCCCCTCATCACAAGAAGGACACTGAGTTGCTGGATCATGTCCAGAGAAGAGCAATGAAGGTGTTGAAGGGCCTGGAGCACACGTCTTATGAGAAGCGGCTGAGGGAATTGGGATTGGTTAGTCTAGATAAAAGGAGGCTGAGGGGAAACCTTATTGCTCTCTAAAACTATGTGATAACAGGTTGTAGTGAGGTAAAGGTTGGTCTCTTCTCCCACATAACTCCTAATAGGATGACAGGAAATGGACTCAAGTTTTCCCAGGGGAGGTTCAGATTGGATATTCAGAAAAATTTCTTTACTGAAAGAATGGCCAAGCTCTGGAACAGGTTGCCCAGGGAAGTGGTAGAGCCACCATCCCTGGAGGTGTTAAAAAAGAAAAAAAAAAATGCATGGATGCAGCACTTTTAGGACATGGTTTAGTTGGCTGGTGAAGTTGGGTTGATGGTTGGACTTGATGACCTTAGAGGTATTTTTCAACTTTCATGATTCTATGATTCTCCTGGCCCAAAAGGAGTTTCAGAAATCCTGACTTGTTCAAATGGTACTAAAATAGGCTTTCAAGGTGAGCCACACTTTACATTTTCATCTAGGCCCTATCAAAATAGCATGGACTCAGCAAGACCTTCATGTTCTGTAAACTACTAGATAGCAGAACTTTAGGTTCTCTCCTCAAGAGTATCTTGAGCAAGAACACATCTTTTGCCAAACTTCCTACAGTTTAAAGTGTTGCAGACAATCCTTTCCTGGACCAGAGTGTTTTGAGGTCCAGTAGGTGTTCTTGCCAAGGTGCAAGGACAGCACTCTGAAAGTTGTCCTTAGAATCAGTTAGTCTATCTCAGTGCTAATGCTCCGGAGTCAACTATCTTCTTCTTCAGGCTGGTCAGGAGTGAACCAAGCTCACTTCTCAAAGCCCACCTTTTATTGGTCCCCCAATTCTGCTCATGTGCAGTTTTGGGCACAGGTGGGCTTAACAGGAGCTCATGCCTTCCTCCTCATAACTGGCAACACCTGATTGTGTTTATCTGGTTGCCTCTACATTAACGTGTCAACTTTCCCTAAGTAATGCTCAAAAACAATTGCTCTGCAGGTCTAACATTGTCCTATTTAGGTATTTGAACTGGTCACAAAATTGTTTTCAGTTAGTAGCTTCCCTGACTTCCTATACTTAAAGCCTTCAGCTTGATTCTATTTGCATAGTCATGGCATGTACTACATCTGAAGTATGTCATGGCATGTACCACAGCAGAATATATAGTATTGTATAGTATTAGTATACCACTTGCAATGCCTTTGTGAAATTTAAAGATATCAAATCACTTATCTTTAAAGTAGAGTGCACTGTGATTATTTTTTGTTTATAACTATCTTCTCGTTACTACTCTTAACAACAAAATGTTTCTTGTACAATTTGAAAACTCTGCTACCTTACAGAAAAACAGAGGAAGTAACTCTAGAATTTCAAACTCTCCAGTGTACTATATTCACAGAACTGTCATGAATGCTAAGGTAGCAAAAAAAAAAATTTATATATTCTATGCAGAGCATGGCTCTTTACTGACTGTTGTAGTTACACTGTTTTCCCAGGGATAGACAGCCTTTTGTTTCTGAAAGTACATATGGAGTCTGAACTGCTGGTTCATTGCCTTCTTTGTCTAATTTTGAGCAAAAAAGTCGCTGCCTAAAGCAGACCTAAGGTACTAAAAATCAAACCCCTTGGCAAGAAATATGATCTACATACTTACCAAACTGAAACTGTGCATTGTCAACAAGACGAATTGATGCAGGAGCACATCTCTTGTGGGCAAAGATAGGGGAATGACATGGAAGAAGAATAAAAAGAAAGGATCATGTACACAGTTCTGCTGAAAGTCATGACAATAAAATTTTCATTGAAAAAGACCATACAAGAAAGCACACTGATGCCATGGACCTACGACCACCAATATCATTAATAAGGAGTGACTTGTTTTCACTTGAACAGCAACATCTGTTAGGTATGTCTGGATATATTGCACTGTGAATTTTCAGTTCAACCTCACGGCAACACAACAAGTGTCCAAACTTCTGACCTTCAAGTATTGAGTGTCTTGCTAAATTGCCATAATGGACTGAAGATATCATACTTGATCAGAGTATCCAACTTACGCTGATATGTAATCAAATATACACACACATTACAAATCCACTGAAATGTCCAATTGTTGTGGGTTAACCTTGGCAGGTAGCTAAGCACTACACAGCTGCTCATTCACTCCCTCACAGGGGGACAGAAAAGGAAATCAGAAGGACAAATGTAAGAAAAAAAACATTGGATGGCGTGAATCCAATTGAATAAGCAGAATGGGAAAAAACAGAGTGATGCAAAAGCAATCTACTACTAGCATCCAGCCAGTCCCCAAACAATAGCAACCCCTGGAAAATTCACTCCTGTTTTATATCTGACTATGTTGTTATACAGTATGCAATACCACTTCCCTCAGCTTGGGTCAGCTGTTCACTCTCAACCTGCTGGCTGGGGGGAGAAGAGTAAGAAACAGAGAAAGCCCTAACACTGTGTATGCACTCTTTGGTGATAGTTAAAACCCTGGTGTGTTAACACAGTTTTGATCACAAGAACAAAACAGCGTCTTTGAAGAAAATTAACTTCATCCCAGCCAGACTAAATACATTAATGCCCTGACATCAGACTGCAATTAAAATCCATAGCTGGCTTCCAACTAGTTTCAACACTGCACAGAAATCTAAAAACCATTAAGAAAATCTGCATTCAATTACACAAGCTCCTGCTCATCCACATGCATGCACTGTGTAATCTGTGATGGCCAGGACAAAGCCTGAATTTTAGGCTAGTCTTCATTTAATCACATACTCTCTATTACTTGATTTGACACACCCTACATCATATCATTAATATATACTGGGTAACACAATGGGAAGAAGAACATAAAGAAGTACTAAGACAGATCACCAGACAGGTTGACATAAGAAGGTTGGATGAGTGGTTTTAACTTAGACTAATCCACCCACAACCTGCAAGTTTGTTATTCTTACATTAACGTAGACCAATACAGACAAGAATAGCTTTTCAGACAGTGATCACTGATTAACAACCAATGTGAATAAAGAAATAAGTAGTCAGGCTCAAGTAAGCAGTGAAACAGCAGCAGCAACAGAAGCTAAGAAATGGAGCAACACTAAGTGGCTAATAGTGCCTTATTTTCATCTTCTAAGCACATAGCTGCAGAAAAGACACCAGCTCCTTAATTGACTTAAAATGTTGATCAGTCATATGATTAAGCATTTCCAGTCTGCTTAGGTACCTTTAACAGAAAGAACAAACACGAGCAGTAGAAGCATGACAGAAGAACTGTTAAGTGCTGCTGACTAGCATATACATGTCATTCACATACCAGTTTGAACATCTGGCTTGGAACATTAAGTCATTAATTTAGACCAATCACTGGAAAAAATGTAAAGCTATGTTTAGTTTGACATTAATTAAACAACTCTGAAATTACTTCCCCAATTCAGGGTATATTCCACCATTGATTATTTGACAAATTTTGCACAGAGAAAAGAAGAAGAAAGAGTAAGAGCCAGTGAAGATGTGCCTGGAAGCACAGCCTTGAGGAAAAGCATTACATAATTTGGAAACCCATGTCTGAGTTTTGCTACCTGAAACCAATTGACCACACCATTGAGAAGGCTCTTATTGTTAAGCACATTACCACTTCAGAATATCCAGCTTGCCTAAACACATCACTGTGCTTTGGTGTTTCCTAAATGTAAGCTATATCCTTCCACTGCATGACTTTTGTTCCGTTGTCACTTGAGCACCATAAATTCAGATGCCTTTTATGCTGTATGCTGTAACTTAATTCCTTTAAATATTGGTTCCTTTTACATAGTTCTGAATTAAGCTGAGGATAAAGCTCTCCACTGAACAAGGTGCAAAGCCAAATTTTCTGTGATGAGAGATGTAAATAACTCCTACTAAAAGCCATCAAAAGGCACATCCACAATTTGACTCAGAATAGCAACCAAATTCAGTGTGTGTTCCTCAAGTGCTATCACCATCCAGCTTTTCTTTACCTGCTTTGCCACTTCCCTTAAGCAGGCCACCCCTCGTTCAAAGTTGGGAAAGACCACAGAGCCATACTTCTGGTACTCAGGGACTGGGCGTATCTTTATTGTAACTTCAGTAACCACTCCAAGAGTTCCTTCAGGGAAAAAAAAACAGACTTTGTGAAGTGTTTCAAGATGTATTACTTGCAAGTTATCCAACTAAACAACTGTTTACCGGGATGCTGTAAATTAACAATAAATCAAAAATCCCCAAAATTCAGTACTGCAGCAGTAGGTGATTTATTCTTGACTGTTCATGAGGTAAACTCCTAAATCATGATGTTTGTTCCTAGACTTGGAAGAAGTTCTCTGTTTTAAGTGTTTAACTTCACGGATCCAATTAAGGCCTCAGTTGTAGTAACACAAGAAATCCATGCCTCCACAATGCCACACATTGACACAACTGGGAGCCACAGCATAAAAGATGCTCAAAACAAGACATTACAGAAACTGAATGAAGATGCAATTATGTGAAATTACTGTATTTATACCTTCAGATCCCATAATGAAGTGATGGATATCAGGTCCTGTTGACATGCGAGGTACTTGACAGTTTTTTTCTACTATTCCTCTAGGAGTTACCATTTTTATATGAATCACCTGTTTAAATAATATGCAATAAATACCAGCATTAAGCACAGATTTTTGTACACATTATTTACGTTCTTCAAAGTGTATATTAAGCTTGACACAGTTCAGCTTTGTAGGCTACAGACATTCTGTTGACAGCCTCAAGAATTTGAGATAACCTGAAAACTGTTACCAACAATTATGTCTAATGCAGCATGGCTTGCCCATGCAACAGATCGTTTCCAGTTCACAACCAACTGTTGGCTACATGTAGTTAAGTTTACTAGTTAAAATTATTTTGTTTTTCAGCACAAACAGCATTTGGAATACTAGGATTTCAATCCAAAATATACACAGTACTTCAGAGGAAAAAGTGAAGGCATAAACTTTGCTTCAGAAGTGCTGCTCAATAAAGCTAATATAGTTCAATCATCAGATGCTACAGAAATATTTCTATTAGAAAGAAAAACAGAAGGAATCTTTGTGAAACCAATTATCAATATTGAATCTGCCATAAAACATACATACATAAGGATACAAAGTTGTGGTGTTGTTTTTTTTTTAATTATCTTTCAATGTTATTGCTTCCAGCCGTATTCATACACATGCAATACAGAGCCAAGATATTTTTTTTAATCCTTTATCAAAGTATTTTAGACAAAGGAAGGTTGGGTTTTGTGGTTGGTTTTTGTTTTGTTTTGGTTTTTTTTTGCTAGTGGAGCCTTTAAATGAAGCAAAATTACTGAATGTCAAATGATGGCTTTAAAACTTTCAAGCACAGGTAGTTAATGACTTTTCATCCTGCACCAAGTTGTTAAAGAATTTCATTATATGCATTTTATGAAGTGTCAACTCTGCATTAAGTAGCTTTTAGGCAGCTTATATAACACACCATTTCTAGATACAGTTTCCTCAGAAGGTAAACACTTCCCTGAAACTCTCACTGTGGCATTTTGAAACTCATGAACTGTTCTGGATCAGTTTTAAATCCTATTTCCTCCTCTTGAAAATTTCAAAAGCTGTTTCAGCCTGAAGTTATGTTTCATGAAAGAAAAGCCCTCTACTTCCTATCTCCCAGTACAAGCTCAACTGTATCATCCACTCACACTTCATCCACCAGGGAACAGATGACAGTCCAAGTGCTAGTACTTTTAGTTCAGCCATAGCTGCTAAATAAATACTGTGTAGTTCCTTGCAAGCTCAGTTACTGACAGTAAATTATCATGTCTGTGCACAAAACAAACACGTCTTAACTAGGAGCTGATGAAAAAGCCTGAGGTGATGGGGATACATTAACTAGAGTGTGCTGCAGGAAAGAAGGAAAATATGCCCATATGCATATGTGCACATATGCAGAGGGGCTATTGTACAAACTGAGAGAAAGCTGGAAGTTTGAAGCACAGGCAGATAAACTGACCAGTGATGATTTAACAGCAATATATTTGTTGGAAAATGTAAATTTTTTTAAATCAAAAAGTATGCTTTAAAAAAGTTACCTGGGTTAATAAAAAGATGAACCATTTCAATACTTAAAACAGCTTCAAGAGTAGAGTATTGCCATTCCCAGTCCATTGTTTCCTTCCTCAGGCTTCCTACATACCATGTGGTGGCATTAGATTTCACCACAGTTCACCCACAAGGTCAATTAGACCAAACTACTGATTTGCCTAGATTTTACTATTAGCCTAGAGGGAGGTTGAAAGGTATAAAGAGCTAGCTTGCTGTCAGTCTTAGATGATTCAACTAGAAAATTCCATGAACATACAACAAGTAGGAGAGAATGAGCCTTATGGAATTACCCTAGAAGTCTAACAGGATGATTACACCGGATTAACAGAGAGCACAGAATAATGGAAGAAAACACCAGAGCCAGAACAGTGTAACAACTATTTGAAGAAGCCAGTGAGTACCAAAATAAAATCAGCTTTTAGATCAGTGACAAGGATTATTAGTACTAATACCAAAAGCAAGCAAACAAGCATTTTAGTAAAGATTTGCTGCCAAAACTGTGTAACTTTAGGAAAACAGTAACATACTAACCCTTTTTCCTCTAACTGGAGTAATTCTATAAGTTAACCCTCCAAACAGAATAATTAACTAGAAAAAGAATTTGAAATATTTACCAGATCTTCAATGTTTCCATAGATGTTTTTTTTCATGCCTGATGCTCGTGTTGCTACCCATCCTCCAAGTGAACTAAACTCCATGGAATCCGGTTCATGGCCTGTACAGAAGCCACTTTCAGCAAGCTAAAAAAATGAAAAAAATACATTCCACAGAGGATACATTTGCAAAGTATTCCACATCTCAATATTCTTGGCTTTTTTTAACAAAAAAGTATCCTGACCACACACCCATTTAATTCAGGCACAAGTTTTGTCTTTGATATGTAAATTAAACAAAGTTGTTCTGCTTCTACTGTGCATATGCTGGGCTACATATCAACCTATAATACTCCTCACTCGTATTTTGAAACTAAGATCTCTATTCATAAGGTACAAAGTCAAATACACATATGGAAAAAAATTATAACTAACTGCCAACTTTGCACAAATGCTCCCAATGAGTAAGGTACTTAATTGCTTTCTTTCCATCCTAATGTGATATGCAGCAGGTCTGCAGAAAATGTGAGTAAATTGCCTGTATTTAATTCTCTCAAGGAGTGATGTGTTTTAATACACAGCCATCTGGCTGGGCTTCCTGTATAAGCTGTCAGCTATTTGTGATGCAGATCATGCATTCCTGTACATTAAGTAGTCACTTGTTTCTCATTTTTCTGCATTAGCTTGGCTTTGCCATCTGCACAGCACCTGAAGCTGACTGGATGCCCCCAGAATCCCAACACCAAGGCTGTCAGACAGGAAGAATTAAAGACCCAGCAGTTTCACATTAAGTGATAACAGCATTCGTGCATTTGATATGATCCATTTGCACTTGACCAACTGATAACAACCCAGTTGGATATATGTATTTAAGTATAACACAATGTGGATCATTAACTATGTTTTGTTGACCAAAGTGGTTCTAACTTAGTCACTTCTATGTAGTGTCTATGGTGATTCATCTAGTTCATGGTCCTCTCTCATATTGGAGGAGGTGTGGTTTTAGATGCTTACTGGTCACGTATTAATAGACTTTATTCCCCAAAATGAAAAGAAATTTTCTTCAAACACAACTTAGGAATTTCTACAATCTGCATAAACACAAGCACAGCAGAGGATCACACTTTTGCAAACTTGTAACTGATCCTGCAGGTAAAAAGCATTTGGTCCTAACTCCTTGAACATGGTTGCAAGAACAGCATGTGCTAAGAGCACTTACAGGACAGAGGAAACATTATGCTTTGTATTTTGCAGTTGTGAGACAGCATCATCCATAAAATAAGCACATACTCGTGCTTTTTTGTAGCTGATAATGTTTATTTCAAAAACCAGTATCAAAACCTGTTCTATCTTCATTAGCTTTTAGCCACCTTTAGTACTCACCTATCAGCTATTATTCCATATTCAATTCTGACAAAATCAAACAGCTTGAATTTTCTCTGTAGAGCCCACTAGTACTCTGAGTTCTTATCCCAGAGAAAATAGTGTCTTAATCACACTTGAGTTACTAGCTAAGATAGACAAATGTACAAAGCATATGTTGATTTTGAAGCTCCAACATAACACTTACAGCCTAACTTTTGTCAAACATCATGTTTTCCAAATCTGTTGTTTAGAATTCAGCTCTTGATTTTAGCTACTGTTCCAAGGTGCATTATATCAGTAAACGAAATAGCCTACCAAATAACTTCAGCACTTTAAAAAAAATGAGGAACACTTAAAGAGGCACCAAACCTCTTCACTGCACCATCACAGAGTCACAGAATAATTTGGGTTGGAAGGAACCTCTAAAGGTAATTTTGTCCAACCACCAAAATAGTGCTGGTACAGTCTCTTAGGGTAACAGAAGTTGGATCAGCCTCCCAACCCAAAGCTTAGTTAATGCTAGCAATATGCAAAGCAAACCAAAAAACTTTTCAAGCAGTTTCCTCTTTGCAACATCTGAAAGATATCTATCTCTGCATTGTATCTGTACATCAGTGGAAGTCTGCATTGGAGTTAACTATAATAAAAATCACACTTATGCCACTTATGCTCAGGTTGTACTACACAAAACAAGCACAACTTGGAGTCCTAGTTTTAATCACATTCCATTTGTAAGTAATACTGAAATTCCAGTGTATGTAGTAAGTCTATAAAATACATCACTAAGTAGATCTGATTTCATATGCTTTGCACATTGAAGGGATTGCACAGAAGTCCTCACATGCTCTGTCACTTCATATTTTAAAACCTTTGTACAAATAGTAGTTTGTGTCCAATATTGAACAAACTGACAGCCAGTACTCCTTCTTTTCATAGTCAAAGATCTGACCGAAAACCAAGTTTTTTGACTTGTATTAAATATTAATTATTAATTAATAAAAAATATAAAAAAATACTAACTGCAGAAGAATCATTTCAGCTCATAAGAGCCATTAAGCAGCAAGGGAATATTGTCCCTTATTCTAAGTAAAAGGAAAAGCAGTAGCATTTAAAGGCTAAATAGCAGTGAAATATGAACTACTACTACTGAAAAAAAAAAAAGTAATTTAAATGCAGACAGTATTCTTTCAAAGTAAGACAGGAAAGGATGTTTTTCTCATCATAAGTCAAGTAAAACAAGTTTTCTTTGCATATTTTTAAAGTACATTTGAGCACTAAGAAGAGTTTAATGAACACTTAGCTATTAAGCAAGTCCTAGAACTTGCTTATTGTTTTAAATAAGCAGAACTGCACATCCTGCAGAATATAACAGACACCCACAGCCTGCTTGACTATAGAGAAGCACTGAGAAAGACCTTGAGAAGGGTTCTTTGGCTCATTTGAAACTGCATTTTAAAGTCACTAGAGGTCACTTAGATATGAAGGTGATCAAATCTGGTCAAATCAAATCACTGGATTGCTTTGGGCAATTCTCTTCATGCTTTCTGATACTTCTCTGTAACTGGTCTGAAGAAGTAGCAACAGCAGCAAATCTGTTGTTATATGCTCTAACCTTTCTGAGGAATCTACCTCTGTCCAAAGTGACTAAAACAGGCATCAAAAAAAAAGACAATTTGAACTTTTCCTGGTAATTGGTACCAAGTGTCTTCCTTGCAGCCACAAGGGTATATTTAAGGTCTGAAATCAAAAGCATAACATTACAACCTATGAATATTCAGCTTACTACTGTTATGGCATTTTGTAGCTGGAGCTAAAAAGAAAAAAATTAAAAATATTTATCCAATACAGTATTCAATTTGACATGGTTCATAGCCATGCATATAATGCTTACCACACCAGTCTGCATAAAAATCCCCAAGTAGTAAACTAGAATTCAATGCCTTAGACAAGACATGAGGAGCAACTAATAACAATATGGAGAAATACTACATGCTTGACAAGTTAAAAGTACCTGTTTTTCCAGATCTTGTCCAACAATGCCAGCTTCTACACAAGCTGTTAGGTTTTTCTCATCTATCCAGAGAATCCGATTCTGTTGAAAGCCAATCAAAACTAAGAATAAGTGTTAAAGACTGCTATTTATTTCCTTCCCTACTGCTACAGGATCAATATGCCTGGTCATACAGTTTATTACTACAATTCCAGTTATAGCAGTGGAAACAAAGAGACCCCCCCCACTCCCTCAAAAAGCTATATAACAGGTTACAATTTATGAAGTCACCACTACAAGAGAGTAACATACTTGTCCATTTATATTAAGAATGTTTGTAGAAACAATGCCGAAAATCCAGAAATTAAGTTAAAACTCTTATAGAAGTTAAGCAGCACAGGGATGTTCACAATTATCACGATTTAAGGTGCCTCAATCTGACTATCTTGATACAAGGTATCCACCAAGAAAAATGTTCTTAAACATACTCCATGAGTCAAATAGAATGCATTCAGTTATTTCAGTCCAGCTTGCATATTGACACAGGATAAAGTATGAAAGTACTTCAGAAACTGAAGATATTTGGAAGGATCATTTTATCTGATGAGACACTCATTGTCCCATCACTATATTCTACTGAACGTGACAGAAGCAAGCACTACAAGTTTCATAGTGTACTAAGCACAACTGCTAATGCAGACAATTCACGTGAAGGAGAAACTTAAACGTGGGTTTAGCTTTGTTCATAGTAAGGATGCCACAGAAGCCTCAGCTTCTAATGTACCTGCATAATAATTCTGTGTTTTAATATTTTACAGAAGAAGAGCTCTAACTTCCCTTTGCCTTGATTTTTCAAGTGACAGAAATGCAGACACCTTCTAGTCCAACTTAAACTGTGGTTTAGAAAGATTGTTTCCTCTCACAATATCTGGGCTAATATTCAAAGTCAGCTATTTCAGCTTCTTTGAGACACCTTCAGTTTCAACATAAACTGCTTAACTGAGCTAAGATGCTCACAAAATTCAGCTTCTATGCTGAATATGCAATATGTTCAATATGCAATATTGACCACACACATAAGATGAAGGTACCCCGTGTCTATTAAAATAATACAACTTAGCCAGTCATCTTTTCTCCAAGATACACAGGTTTTAACACTGCTTCTTTTTCACCTTGATTTTGTTATTTTCCCTCCTTATTACTGACTACAAGAATCAGCTGGAAGAGCCATTCAAGACACATAAAAGGGGTCTATTTTGTGATTTAGTGTACACGTATATATCTATCTGACACAAAACCATGATAAATATTAACCACATTCCTTCCCCACTCCCAAAACAGACAGAAAACAAAGCTGTGGGCTATGAATCAGAGTTCAAATAAAGGTCTGAGTCAGTGCTGTGCTCCTTGGATTTCACTCCACCCAAAGAGTTTCATTGCACAACTACAGACTTTGCAGAAAAGATCCCTTTGTACACACCGAGAAACAAACTGAACTGAAGCACCACTGAGTATAGAAAACAGAGCCAAAATCCAGGTCTTACCTGCAAGGCTAAGGGAGTTCATAAGCCCAGCAGGTGCTCAGAGGCAGCAGAGCCTTACATCAAAGATACAGAACTGTTTCTGAAGCATCTCATTATCCCATATAACACTACCCATTTAGAAGTATAAAGATCCCTCATAATGGAAAGATGAAACAAAGTACTAGATTTTGCAAAGCTTTATTTCTAGACTGCCATAAAGCTATGAACTTGACATTCTTTTTTTTTGTCAAGTGGATTCTTCAAATGATTTATAGATATTAACTCACCAACTTTTGTGTAAAGTATATTTAAGCCTGTAAAAACTAGTGAATTTGCAGTAACGAGTAATTTTCTCCTAGCTTTTCATTTAGCCTCAGATACAAGTTCCTATAGAAGAGTAGTAGCTACCTCTGGTTTTCATTTAAAGGTGTTCTAAAAAGGCTTAATACTATTGAGTTTTTTCTTATTAAATACATACAGGTCATATGAAATAGTACAGGGCTAACACAAGCAAAACTTCACTTCAACTCAAGTAGTACCAATTTAATCATTAGTGGTACAGGTTAATACTTCCTAAATCCCTGCTTTATTCTTGCAAAGAAAGAAGTGCCATTCTCTAGTGATGAATATTCAAAGTATCTATAGCATAGTTTACAAAAAAAAAAAAAAATTACAACATACCATCTGTGATGTATCCAGTGAGATAATTGTTCTTTTTTCTTCTTCAGGACATTCAAGAGCACTAGAGACACTTGTTCCTCCTGCAAATATAGGAGTGACATTGTTATTAAAATTCTCAGGTAGCTTTTATTCACAAACAACATTCCTCTTCTCCCTCCTTCTTGATACTGAACTTAGGGCAGAAATTAACTCATGGAGGCTACTGATTAGGCTTTTAAGATTGTCCCTTCTTCCAAACTGTGTTTCACAAAATCAATGCAGCATTGGAGCTGACAATGCTTTAACAGCACTTGATAACTAACCATGAAATTCTGAGACCAGCTCAGCTGCTTCTATCCAGAATAGTTTTAAAACAAGGAAGAGCAAGAAATAACATTGCCATCCAAGAAACAGAGATAGCTATTGTTTCTCTATATTCTTTTGAGAACACTACTTGTTGTGTTGACATACTTTTAATGATTTTAAAAGTTGACATACTTTTAATGATTTTCTCTAAATTCAATATAGCAGTTTTTAATACTGCAAATTCATAAAGAAGAGCATAATTAATATGCTAATAAAACAATCTAAGTAATATATTGTACCAATAATTCAAAAGATATATTTAAACTGAATTCAAGTGAAATACATTTTAACTAGCAATTGCCTATAATAGAGTTGAGATTTCATAACACTTACCACCAAATGGTATTATGCAGAGATTGTGTTTGCAGGCTAATTCCACAATTTTAACTACATCTTCATGGCAAACTAAAAAAATTCCAAACAGTTAGAAAACAAGATTTGTGCTTAGTACTGTTATTTGTGCTTCGTACTAAATACTGCAGTATGAATAAGCACTAGCTCCTTTTCTGACACCAGCAAGGAAGACATTTCAAAGAGTTAGGCACTAAATAAGAGCTGAGTCCCAGAGAAAAGGTTAGACCTGAAACAATTCTACATTTGAAGAAAGATTCCTACTCTACTTAGGGATTGAGACCTCCTGCAAATTCTCAGGGCAAGATGAACTACCAAACAGTTAACAGTCCATCTAGGTATCTTGGAAAACAAATCATATTTAAAGCTCTTATTGAAAACAGGATGTACAATTTATTTTATGTGAGAGAGGTCTCTTGTGAGTGCTGAACACATCTTTTTCTTCCTGGCTGACATTCAGTTTCAAAAGTAGAGCTGCTGGTGAAATTTACTTTTTCAGAATACATTCTTTATCTGGCCAAAGAGGAAAGCAGAAATGCTTGTGCACAGGCAAGGAGAAGTGATCAAATACGGAGCATACATGAGTTTGTGCAAACAGCAGAGAACGAGCAGGACTGAATAAACAGGCTTATGAACTCCAATTACTTTGCTCTTGCCATACAGAGCAACTTTAAACAAAGGTAGTCAATCATTTTAATTTAGTAGCTTTTGAAGCTGCAAAAAAAGCTGTGGCAAGTGCCATTCATAGCCACCAGTGCTGTCACACGTCAGTACCTGTCCTCAAATAATGAGATGCATCTTAGTCTCTTTTTTTATGCTTCCCAGGTGTGATTTTTTCCCCCCTAAATAAAGGAAGCAGAACTGAGCTAGGACTAAGTTCTTATTAGGAATTTTTGCATTTCTAAGGTAATGCAGATATCAAAGTACCAGAAAAAGCTGCATTCATATAGTTGAGCAGAAACTGACAGGTACTTGTATCAAATGACTTTTTGGTTAGCTACTGAAGAATGGCACGTGAAAATAGTTCCTAGTGACCAGAGAAACATGACTCAAGTAGAAAATACACAAGTATGCAAATCAAGTGATATCCGTTTAAGTATCTGCATCCTTCTACTGCATAGAAGCAAGAATATTTTCTGCTACATATGATTAACAGTAGCATTAGTTATTACTTGATTTAAAGTGGTCCTAGCCTGTACTCAGATTGCACTGCTCTTTCTTCAATTCAATGATCCTCTACAGTAAAGTGTTCTGATAAGAATTACAGGTGTTAATACTTTTTTATTAAAGTACAGCATCTCATAAAACAAAAGTTCTTTAATACAAACATTTCACTACCCTTCTACCATCATTTACTGTTTTAAAAAACAAGATTTAGACTGTCAAATAGACAACTGTTCTTAGTGAACATACAAGGTGAATTTACACTGTGGTTACTTAAGTCATGAATTCAGCTGTCAACAGAAACTTCAGCTATATTTAATAATAACTGACTTCCCCACAAAGTGATGGGATCCTACAAGCACAAACTGCAATCCAATGTTAAATAATCATGATTACCATTCATGAGAAAATTCCTTCACTTTCTGTAAAGATAAGTGAAGTCAGTGAACCAAGAGACAGCTTCCTCACAAGAAAGCACAGGAGTTTATTAAACAATCACCTCCCACATCAGAAGGGAAAATAAGACAATTAAAGCTTACCAGGCCATACAACTATATCAGGAATTCGCTTAAACATTCCTTCCCTGAGTACAAATATCTCATGTAGGCAGTGACCTGAAACACAAGCAGTAAGTTAAGAAGTTTAAAAAAGGAAGGACTGAAAGCATCAGTTACATAAATGAAGTCCTCTTACCATGAGCTCTGAATACTCTATCTTCTGCATCCTGGGAATATGAGATTTTAGTGGCTCTAAGATCCTGAATAAATTCTTCATTTACAACAGATGGAGGTACATCATTAATATTTAAGGATGCCTACAATACAAGAAAATAAGTTAACTGACAATAGGTTCCCTTTTGCAGCATTTTTATACAACAGAATAAAAACAGGTTAAAAGTAACTGACAACCTAGCACAATCATCAGAAATACATAAGTTCTTACTCATCTTCAGTCACTGATTACACTTAACCACCTGGTACTCAGCTGACTAGATGCACACAGGAAGCTTTCTTTCAGAAGCATATTCCTACCCTTTTTCTTCCTGATAAATTCAGAGCAACACACTAGCTTTTGAGTGCATACTGAGCAAAATACCTTTTAAGACTTCCCAAAAATACAAGAAAAACAGCTGCCTGGACAGAACTAGAGGAGTTGTACATTAAGAAAAAATTATTTCTGTGAGGGTGGTGAGACACTGGCACATGTTGCCCAAGGAAGTTATGGCTGCCCCCTCCCTAGAAGTGTTCAAGGACAGACTGGATGGGGCCTTGAGAAACCTGGTCTAGTGGAAGGTGTCCCTGCATGTACAGGAGAGTTGGAACTAGATGATCTTTAAGGTCTCTTTCAACCCCACAATTCTATGATAATTAGGAGTCAGACAAAAATTGTTTAAAACGTCGTGCAGTGCTTTCAAACCTCAGTCATGAAATCCTTGCTAGCAAATCACCTTCAAAATCACCTTCAACTCAAATAGAATATTTTTGCAATGTTGTTATAAAGTTACCAGGAAAGACTACAGGCTGCCTAATGATGCCAGAAAGAACTTGCTGATAGCCATACCACTGAGAAGTATTTTGTCCAAAATGTTCCACATAGTCAAAGAAACTTAAACATTTCTTTGATGAGCCAAGCCTATGCTTCTTGGCAAGTACAAAGAAAACAGCACAGCTGAGTTTCTCTTTCACTTTCTGAAGTTTCAGCCTTCTACAAAAATTTAGAACTACCTATACAGGTTTTCTTTCCTAGAGTAGAGTTTTGTCTATATCTTTGCTCTACAAGCTCCAGAACAGAATATAGTTTTTGCCAACTCGCCTTGACATGAAAAGCTTAGATGAGAGCACCAGTTACCAAGCTAATAGGTAGAAAAACAGATTAATAGTCTCCCACTGCCTCTACAGCAGCAGGCTAAACAGGCTATTCTGAAAGAGCTGAATCCAAAAGTAGTGAAAGCTGAAGAAGGGAAGATTTAACCTTCAACAGCAAAGTTTTCATGTAGTTAAGAGATTCATAACTCACCTACGAGCATCTAACCTACAAGAAAGTATGTAAGGTTATGTGGAAATTAAGAGTATTTACAGGGGTAATTCATAAAGCAGCATCTGCATGAAATCCATTCATGACTGATAACTAACATCATTTAGAAGTTCAAAAGGATAGCAAAGTTCTTCTTTTATAATTTTCTTGTGGGGCACATGACCCAATAAAAATACAGTTTTAACAAAGATGTGACTTTGGAAAAGGATATATGATGTTCTGACTTTAAGGTTAATATTATACTTCTTGAGGTAAGAGTCAGATATCTGAGAAAAGACTTTTCATCTGAGAAGAGGATATTTACTTAGTCATTTAAAAACACAGAGGTTGAGAACTACCTGAAAGGAGGTTGTAGCCAGGTGGGGGTTGGTCTCTTTTCCCAGGCAACTATCAACAAGACAAGAGGGCATGGTCTTAAGTTGTGCCAGGGGAGGTTTAGGTTGGATATTAGAAAGAATTTCTTTATGGAGAGGTGGATTCTCTGGTCCTGGAGATATTTAAAAAGAGACTGGATGTGGCACTCAGTGCCATGGTCTAGTAAGCGCAGCGGTAGTGGATCAAGGGTTGGACTTGATGATCTCTGAGGTCCCTTCCAACCCAGCCCATTCTATGATTCTATGATTAAGTACTGTTCAGGTGAACTGAGAGATGATGATTTTACAGGAAAGCCCCAGTAAGCACAAAGGAAGTCAGGTCTTAACACTGCTGCCCTTCATATTCTGTTGTTCATGCACATTCATGGTGCTGTTTGCTAATCCAAAGAGCAGCGCTCCAAGAGAAGCTTGGGTAACGTGAGACAGGAAGAGGTAGGTACCACATAAAGATCTTTCCACCACTTTAAAAAGCAAATATCTGTGCTAGCTATGTTTGCATTTTCTGTATTTGTTTTTCATGGATTTCCATTGACAGAACTATTAAGTATAATTTCAAGTTGAGCACCAAGGGCTTTAAGATCTTTGTTCTCCATAAAGTTACACAAGGTACTTAAAGCTATAATAATTTCTCGCAGATGGTTTCAGGTATCTTATTTTTAATCTCTCTTCCACAAGTATTTTATTCCTTTAGTTTTCATCCTCAAGACTGAAAAGTCTATCCACATATTACACACAATGCCAAACAAAAATAAACTTATTTATTCTTACAGGACTGCAATAGTTTAACATCTGTGCACTGAAAAGCTGGACAAAGCCTACACAAACCACATCTGAACTGCTGTCTACAGAAAGTCTAGTATCAAAAAGGAAAAAAATATCATGAGAATTTGAGCATCACAGAAGCAGGTGCGTTTACTGTTGTTATTTATAACAGAACAATTGCATGCAACAGGGAACCCTCCAGTCTTATAGAACAGAGGCAGGAAGATATAAAAGACAAATGGACCAAGAGATTCCTCTCCTACTGCTGTTCTTTTTTAGTTCCTTTGTGCTCTGATGATAATAGAAGATGAAAAACTAATATATCATGATAACCTGGAATACAAGCTAAGAACTCTGGCACACACACGGAAATGGCTGACCTGTAGCAGCACTAATAGCTATGAAAAGTCCAGATACATACTCGAGACTCCAAAAAGAGTCCTACTCTGTGTCCAGGCAGTCAGCCTGCTTCAGCTCACAAGAATATCAGAACCAGAGAGGAACAACATAACAGCATTCAACATTGCTGGCAGATATCTTGCAAAACAGCTCTTCAGGATATAATGTAGAATCAAAATACTTTTCAAGAATCTGCCCTTGTTCTCCAGTTCTACCTTACTCTGCACTTCATCTACATGTAAAAAGGGGACAGCATCTCTCAGGACCTCTGATGATAGCAAATTAGAATAGCTGCCAGTTAAGACCAATCCTGGTGAAGGAAAACACATTAAGATTATTTTTTTCAAAATATATCAGCAGATGGAGATCCTGCAAGTCATAGAGGACGTCTTATTAATGTAAGACAGAATAAATGTTTGAGTTTTCAGGCTCTATGAAATCACGCATTTGAAAAAAAATGCAAACTTGAACTCACTCAAGAAATAGGTAAAACTGTTACCCAAAGCAGGCTTCTACATTCATTGTACAAGCACAGCCTGCTTCCAACACTGCTTAAGCAGCTACCTAGTCAGAAACCCACAACCTTAAAGGAGTTCTTAGAAAGGAATCAGGTCTCCCGACTGAAATTAGTTACTTTGCTTGAAAAACAGAATCTGGATGCTTCACAAAACCCAGAACATTCCAAATGTGCTTTCTGAAAGCATTCAGTTCAAGATTGAGCATGCTGGTAACCAGTTTTCAGCAGCCAGACCTACAAGACAACCCCCTAAAGTAAAAACCTGAATATCATTAAATACACTGGAAACACAGCACAATTTAACTTCACTGTCTCTTCTGTCTTTATATAATGAACAACACTGAAGTTGCATTAACAACTCCCTGTAGGCTTAAAAGTTTCTACAACCTTGACAATCAACCAACAAATTGAATTCCACTTCAGTAAATGCTACCAGATAACCTAGAATCACAAGTCACACTAAGTCATTGAAGATTTCATATAGAACACTTTTTTTTCCACAAACTCTGAGGTATCAGTACACTATATCAATTATGTGCAAGGTGACCTTTAGGACAACAGCTGAATCATCTTAAACAGCATGGTCTTGATTATCACCAAGACTGATGTTCAAACGAACTGGTTCAGCTATTTACTTACTCTAGAGGTAGTTTTGTGCTCCAGACTTGCTCCAAAGGTTTTTTCTATCCATTCCTTAAAAGTGGGTAATATCATACCACCTAATCTGTACCTGAAAAGTCAATATTACATAGGGTCATTTTATATTAAAAGACTGTACGTCAGATACACTTCTTTCGATTCTACATATGTACATACAGTTAAGCTTTAAATAAAATTCTTTACCTAAAAGTCTGCAAAGATTTTTGCACATTTAGTTCTCATGCAATTGCACATTTCATTGTATTTAATTGTTCTGTACTTCACACAAAATCAAGTAAGCTGCCAAGTTGTCAGTTCTATTATTTTCTTTTGTGATCTTTGGGAACTGTGGCGTAAGACTTTTCAAATATTACACCTCAACATCTTTTAACAAAGGTCTCCTTTTCAGTAACGTAGAAAGCAGTATCAGTTTACATGCCAGTTACAGGTAGTGGAGGTGTCTATGGACACTGCAATGTAAACAGCAGTCTCAGACACACAAATACAGCTCAGTAGACCTCACATGGTTTGAAGAGAGTGTGTTAAAGTATCTTCCCTCATCATCAGAAGCAATGTGCATTTATTTCTATTCCAAACTCTTTGACAACAGCTTAGCAATGTGGCAGATTAAGGTATACGGACAAAGGATAGAGGAGCTGTCTGTAAACCACACATGAAAACAAATAAGGCTGAGGACACTAACAGATAGAAACCATTGCCATTTGTTGTATACACATAAAAACATATTCATGTATGCACAAGCTTTCTCCAAGGAGAAAAAGGACCTTTCTTCAGTATTAAGAGCAGCTGAGAATCCTTACTATAGTTTGCACCTGCATTATGCCTCAATGGTCATAATATATGCACCTGCATATGCCTCACTGATTATTGTATCACTCAATCTACTTATGACCCTGTCTCTCATCACTGTTCCAACCCACTCTACAACAAAGTGACCTAATACACAGAAAGCTCAATTTTTTTTGTTTCCTCATCTCAACTACTTCCCAGTTCTCCTACTGCGAAAAATTCCCTACTCTATTCCTAGACATAGAAGTCTATAACTACATCTCAACTCAAGCTATACTCTTCAGCTTGGAAGAGAGCATTCAGTCATTCTTCCCAGGACAGCTGTATCATCAAACCCATATGAAACAGTTAAGTGAATTCTATGGAAGAGAAAGAGCAATAAGCAAGGAAAGTTTAATGCATTTGCACGAAGAGTTTGCAACAAAAGTACTGAGAGATTCAAGTGAGCTTGGTGGGTTTGCTTCTCTCCAGACATATTTTGCGGCATTGCCAACCTACTACTGAGAGCTTGCAAATGTGACCTTATAATTAACTGTAACCTTATAATCACTTATTCAAAGGACAAACTAGAGCTATCAGAAAACCAACAACTTTTCAGTCGACACAGACAGAAGTCAAAGCACAGAGAGAGATGGTGAGTTTACTGCACAGAATGCAACATGATTGCTCAGGAAAAAAACTTTGTATCTATGTTGATGGTGCCTGGAGCTGCTCAAAGGACCTTATTATACCACACTCCAAAAAACAGGTTTAGTTGCTCAGAACAGCAAGTATCATCTATCTCCAGTGCAATGGTATAGTCCACAATAAAAAGGTCATCTGACATACAGAAAAGCACAGGCTGTTGGGAAAGTCAACATGGCTTTTGTAAAGAGAAATCCTATATCACTAACCCTTGGTGTTCTATCAAGGTGGAAAACCAGAAAGTGCACAAAGAGCATATAATTAATATTAAATTCCACATTATGCTTCCACACATGTTCACCCCAGTATATTTAAGAATATACTGCTACAGTGCTAAAGAGAATGTTCTTTTATAGGCTTAAGATAAGAAGGAAAGGGCAGGCCTTATTGATCACTGTTGAAGACAGACTCAAGAGTGCAGGATGACACATACTGGTACTGGAACCTGCTTTACATCATCTGTTCAGTGATCTGGTCTGATCAGTGGAGTCTCCAAACAAATTTATAATATTACACTATTTTGAACATATAGATACTGCACTGACAGGACAGAACTCAGGACTTCAAAATTAAACTGAGCAGTCAAATTAAGATGGAAGATGTAGATAAACACAAGAGCAAAAAAAGCATTATTTGCATCTTTTGGAGAATCAGAATGTCAGTATAGAAAAAAAATCATGGCATCTTCACTGACAACATACAACAGCAACCAGTAGTCTTAAGCATCTACCACACAAGAAGAAAACAGTTCATCTCCTTTTGCTGCTCTGGACTTGTCTGCATGGAGAGAAAGTGGGAGAGAGTATACAATTAAGTCTTATATAATCAACAGAGCAGTAGACAGGCTGAAGAATCCTGATCCTGAAACACATTAAGGGATACTGGCTTAAAACACAAGTACTTTATACAACAGCAACCAACAGCACCTGCCACAGGGTGCTGTAAAAGCAGACAATATCAGCAGACCTGAAAGCTATTAGACAAATTTATGGACAATAGATCTGTGAGCAGATACTAAAAGGAAGAGGCACCTACAATCTTTGAAGATAACTACTCTACTTTCACTTCAAACACTCCCCTTTTGTCACTGTGACAAGCAATTCCATAGAAAATACACTGGCATGGCCCAAAGAGTGCTTTTCTAATATTATCAGTTAGAGAGAGAGAGAATGCAGATGGGGAAAATCACCACTCTCCCCCCATTCTAGAACTGTGACTGGCACTCAAAAAGTAGCCTCAGTGCTTCCTCTTGAAAAAAAATCCAAGTCCAGCTCTTTATCTTTTTTTATTTCAAAGCACAGTGTGTAAGTTTTCTGTGCATACCCCAGATAAACTAAAGAGATCAGTTGAAAGAATGAGTGAGGAAGTGACAAAAGCCAGAATCCTGGCAAGAGGAGAGAGACCATCAACATCTCTCAAGGTATTACAGAGCAAACCCAAGTGCCAAGGCTTTGCCTTGGGCACTGAAATTTGGGCCTGAAAATAAAGAAATTAAGGATGAAAGTGCTCAACATCCCAGTTAGATTTTCGCAGATTTGACTCAAACTAACTCACGCTTGTTTACACAACCTCAAAGACCAGGAAAGATTTTTTCTAAGGACACTACTTATTTCAGAATTCTCTCTCATCCATTCTTTCTTTACTCTTACAAAAAGTGCTTTTTATAAACCAGGGAAGAGACTGCAAGACTAATTTCCACTGAAGTAGCAAAAAACCTGTAAAATGTCAAGTGAAATGTTTAAATTCCACCAAAAATTGAGATCTCCAAGTAGATCTAATTTTTATGTTATTTCCTAAAAAAAATTCTCAGAAAAAGAAAGTTTGCCATACAAAGGCCTAGGAATAATAAGTCAGAATTGTTGCCACTACAAAATGTACAACAGAAGAGCCATTATTTTTAAGCTCAGAGAATTAAGCAGCTACATGCACAATGGTTCAGAAGCCTAAAACACAAACTGGAAGGTTTTAAAACAACTTGTGGAGGCTCAAGAAATTCTCAAAACTGACAAAACAGCAGTGACCTGCTACATGTTATTTAAAGCTTTAGAACATGGTGCAGATTCTCAGTCCAATTCCATTCTCCAAGGGAAATTTAAAGCACAGAGTATGCCAAGTTATGGGGAAGACTATTGTTAACATCTTTATCTTAAACAAAACTTCTAATAAACCTATATAGTCTATTACTATACATTAAACTATTGTATAGAGAATCCAGTAAACTTGTTAAATGCAAAACAACTAATAACCTATGAAATTTTATTCTAAGTATTTTGCCTTATTTGGATTAACTGAACCATAAAGTTTTAAAAGTATTTTCAAAAAAAGTCACTTAGACTTCAGTACCTTTTTATTTTAAGCTTACCTTTTTCCTGTGAATTCTGCTTGGCCTTTCTTATTGAAAATGAATTTGGAGTCATTATATCCCCATCCATTCCATTTCAAAAGTTCTTGCCTAAAAGGAAGAAAAATACTTAAGTGAGAATGTTAGCACACTGTAAACCCAAAATGATTTGCAGGTATATGGCTTTGGAAAAAAGTTTTCTCAGATAGCAACTCAAGAAATAAAGCACATATCAAAAGCATGTAGCTTAATAAGCAAAAAGGCATTCTGCAGCCACAACCACTACTCCTTCAGATAACATTCTAGAACTTGAAAGGCAAGATGCTTTCTATAATCAGTCAGATTAAGTGAATGCACACTGCATGGTGATATTCTTAAATTGGCAAGAACAATGTTTGAAAGATGTTTTGTTTTGGTTTTTAAATCTATACATCAACACTAAGACACATAGAGGTAATCACTAAATATTTTCAGAAAGACATTCAGCATATTGTGTCTTTCAAAAAATTAATTTTCAACTTTAGTTGTTTCACATCACTACTGAAATCCCACTGCATTCTTAATAACATTAACTTGATGAGGCATCTAGACACATCTGGGTTAAAAATCTATTTCAGAAAGTCAAGAAAAATCATCCAAGAACTGCAGGAATAACATAGCAAATGCAACCACAATGTGACCTCAAAAGCATGTCACCATAAGAAAGGGAATTAAAGAAAGTAACCCACAAATCAAAACCAAAACCACAACTGCCAATATATAACCACAAAACTGAAATATCTTAAGCACAACCATACAAAAAAGGGTCACTTAATTATGAGCCAGTCATCAGAACTGTTTCAATGAAAACATATTTAAGACTTGGAAATAGACAAAGAGTAACTAGAGGTTATTCTAACCTTGCTTAAAAAGTTAGAAATTAATTACTAACTTAAAAACTGAATTTTAGTTAATAAAACAGCATCAGGAAAAGTCTGAAAACAGGTGATTTATCTCATTCCACTATATACAGTGGGTGTAGCTCACTCTTTGACTGTATATTGCACGAGCAATACGATGGTTAGGGGTGACCACTTCAAAAAGACTTCAAGATCCAGAGAAAGAACTGCCTCAAGTTAGATATAATGCCAGCATCACATACATGGTAACTGGGTAATGATTGATTCCCAAAGGCCTTCATTATGAATATAATAATATAGGCTGCTAACGTTGTCAGTGTTGTAATTACACTGACTTGGCTTAATCAAAATTCCTTTTGTTCAAACTGTGTACAAAACGTTTCAATTACCAAATGGAAAAAGCCCATGGACACTTCATGACAATTGTTTGAATCTGATATTTTGTCCTGGTTTGGGCCAGGATAAAGGTGATTTTCTGTCTTGTACTTTTGCTTTCAGCTAAGTCTCTTGTAAGTAGTTGCACTTCCTGAAATTAACAGCAAGTTTCTCAGTGTCTGCTTCTAGGACTGATAACCCTGGATGTTTATAGTTACTGCTAGAGACAGGTATGCAGAGCCAAGGACACTGCTCAGCTCTGAGGAACATTTTACCCTGCAGAAGGAGTAAAGAGGTCCCACCTGAACCCCTCCTTTGGGGAAGACCAGACAAGACAAATGCCAGAATTGACCAAACAGAGTATTCCAACCCATACATGTCATACTCTGTATAATTTTGAGGGATCACAAGGGTCAAACCCCTTCCTGCTTTTCCTTCACCTGTTCCCTGTTTGCTTCGGCATCCTGGGAGGATTCCACCCATTCCTCTGCCTGTGGTCCTGATCCATGCCAGCCTGAATCTGTGTGTTCCTGCCTCCAGCTCCCGACTGTTCCTGACCCCAGGAGTCCAGCCTGGACTTTCCCAGGGCTGCCCTGCAGCCTCAGTGGTGACATGAGAGTTATTGGGGGAAAAGGGGGGAGGAAGGTGGTATCAATTTTCCTGTATATTTGTATATATTTAGTAATTTTTCCTATTTATTATTACTGTTTCATTAAATTTGTGTAGTTTAGTTTCCAACCCATAAGTCTCTCTCCCTTATTCTCTCTCCTTTCTTTATCAGGGAGGAGAGGGGGATTAATAGAGAGAATCTGTTATTGGGTTTAATTGTTGGGCCAGCGTTAAACCCTGACACATTTTTAAAAGCCTTTGTCAAATTCAGCACTTCAGCCAAACTTTAGAGTGGTTTCAGTTCTCGGTAACCAATACTGTTTTAGGAAATACCCAGAGTATGTTATTCTTCCACATAAAAATCTGATTCTAAAAATTCAGCCAAAATTGAACTGTTTGGGCAGACAGCTGTCCAGATGCAGAAGCCCCTCTGTTTGGCTACCCCCTCCCTTGACAGACTCCACCTTTGTACATGCAGTGTTCACTACAAAAAGGACAAGAATCCATTCATTCAGTAGCTCAGGAATGCCTAGTGCTATTGCAATGACACAGCAGATTATGAAAAAGTGTTCTTAATGCATATCATGCAGCCTTGTTAATTTTCACACGTATTCTGTACACTATATATATGTGCATTGCTAAATGTATGTACTTACAAGAAATTCCCCAAAGATATTAAGTCATACACAGTTGAACTGTCCCCAGCTGCAAACAGGCTGACACAGAACTGACCAACTCAAGGGTCATTTATTTATTACTATTTTTTTTTAAATCTACTCCTCAAACCCCCATCATTGCAGTCTTCCTCAAGGCGAGATTTCTTCCTCTGCTGCCTAAATGTAGTATTTCTATATACCTGATCTCTGCAGTTTCTCACATCCTGTCAAGTCAGAACAGACTTGTAAAATTGAGGAAGGCTCATGCAGATCCCCTCTAATTTGGAGGAAAGTGCTCACACACCAGTGCCAAAGTATGCCAAGTAGGCTGCATGAAACAGGTCAGAAAAACTAGCTGGAGACAATCAGACAGAACAAGACACACAAGAACCAGGCTGTGAGGGAACTAGTGACATGAGATGCATTGATAAAGCACAGCTTTGAATTGCCATTAGTCCTGAGACCAGTACATATCAAAACTTCCCAAAAAATCCAGGAGAGGTATCATTAATTAAAGCTCTGAACAAAGACCTCAATACCATGTCTTTGTGCTAAGCTGACTGAATTCTCAGTTGCTTGTGTTTTCTAAAGACCTGCTTTTCTAGGTTGGTGTTAAACTACCTGGTGCTTTCATCAGGCTCTAGAATACAGAACAGAGTTCAAGCGTTTTAACTCCAGAGTTTATTTTCAGGTTGAACTACCCCTGAATAAAAGAAGTTCGCAAATGTTTACGCTGCCAGACAACATAGCTCTTGTTATTAGTGGGCCGAGAAAATTAAAATCTAATGTAAGAGTTTGAATGTTTGTAGAACAGCTGTTGCTAAGAACACCCCAGCTACCTTATAGCAGTCAGGATGTTTTGACCCTACATAATGGGCAGTACCATATATTGTAACACATAACTACCACATCAAAAAGTTAAATGCTTAGTTTTTATATTCAAAACTATACTGATCAAGTCTGAAGTTTCTGTTCAAAAACAGAAAGGGCTGGGGTTTTTTTATAATGAGTTTTTACATTTATTGTTTCTCCAGTTCCAGCATAATGGAGTACAGTAGTTTAAGAATCACTGTCTGATTTACTGATTGTAATTCCCAGCACTTCATGCCTACACACCAAGAACAAATTAGAGGAAATACTGCATGTTGCTCCCCCCCCCAAAAAAAAACTTAACACACCTAAAATGTCCAGAATTCAAAATAAAGCCTGATGGACCTGATGGAGTGGGTCCAAAGGAGGGCCACAAAAATCATCAGGGCTTGGAAACCCTCTCCTATGAAGAAAGGCTGAGGGTGCTGGGGTTGTTCAGCCTGGAGAAAAGAAGGCTCTCAGAAGACCTAACAGTGACCTTCCAGTACATGAAGGGGGCCTACAGGAGAGCTGCAGATGGAGTGTTTGCAAAGGCCTGTAAGCAGTAGGACAAAGGGCAATGGTTTTAAATTAGAGAAGAATAGATTCAGATTTGATGTTAGGAACAAGTTCTTTACCACAAGGGTGGTGGAACAATGGAACAACTTGCCCAGGGAGGTAGTGTAGGTTCCATCCCTGGAAAAATTCAAGGTAAGGCTCAACAATGCTCTGAGCAACTTGATCTTGTTGAGGGTATTTCTGCTCACTACAGGGGGGTGGAACTAGATGACCTTTAGAGGTTCCTTCCAATCCAAGCCATTCTATGATTCTGTGTAAGGGAACCACACATGCTTACCCTCATTTTCCTTGTTCTTCCATCTTATATTTGGAAATTAAAACTGCAATTTGACAGCATTATAAAAAAACAGAAGGCAAAAAAAAGGCTGCTTCTTTTCTTAAGTGTTGTAACAGCATTCCTTCTTTATT
The DNA here is from genome assembly GCA_038090715.1 of Florisuga fusca. Classification (NCBI taxonomy): domain Eukaryota; kingdom Metazoa; phylum Chordata; class Aves; order Apodiformes; family Trochilidae; genus Florisuga; species Florisuga fusca. The sequence goes on along the minus strand of JAAWXA010000031.1, from coordinate 7,712,109 downwards.
TACATACTGCCCTTCTGCAGCCCAGCTTTTCACACCCCAGCTCCAGTGCAGAACTCCCACCGCCTCCCGTAACGCCCTGGTGTAACCATTACAGCTGCCTGCCAAATCAGCAACGTGCATAACCTTTACCTTGGCTCTCAAGAATGACCCAAGTTGTGACTGAGCAATCAGCATAGCCTTCTGCACTCCCCAGGGTTTTAACTCCTAAAATCTCATATTCTAGAAAAGTATAAAGGGGAGAAAGGATTGATGATCATCTGTAGACCTAAGCTGCCTCCATGTACGAGTGTACCCACTGTACTCAGTGTACCCCGTTCTGTCTCCGAGACCAAGAAACTCACTACACACTGTGTAAGTATAATGGTGGTACATGTTGCAGATCAGACTTCTACAAATTACGTATCCCTGAACACTTCAGTATTTACTACCATCTGAAACAAAGTTTCCCTTCAAGTAATTTTTACCCTCATTCTTCAAAAATTCAGAAATTTGTTGCTAAATAGTAAACACCAAAAAAAAAATAACCTGAATATCATGTTTAATATCTGAAAACCTCAAAATATGTTAAAAAGTTCATGCCCCAGCCTGAAAAAAAAGAAAGATGCTCCATTTGGCTTAGTCACATTACATGGTCTATGTGGAGCAAGACATAGTTTATGCGCCCTTCTGTTTTTCTTCCCAGCCTCCTTTCAAATAACACATATATCAAGGCTGGACTTGTCAAAATTTACTATTATTCTTGCTTTAAGCTCAACATTACTCATCTACATACTGTACCTGTCATTTAAAGACAACACCTTTCCCATTCAGTACATTGGCTTCAAAGTATCACTCGCTAACCTTACTCATTTTTGACAGAATATGGTATATTTCAGCCAGACATAGTAAAAAATGACCAGTTACTTCCTGCCTTCTAACTTAAAACCCAGAAATTCAGTACTGAAATGTATGAAGCACTTCAAAGCTCATTTAATGGTTTTCAAATATATTATATACACAGTTATATTGCCTGAAAGGGGAAAAAAAAAAGAAACCAAGTTACCACAGAAACAGTAACAATAGCAGATGAAAACAATGTGACTAGGTTAAGTTAATTCAAATATTTCACATTCATTATAATGCCCAACACTGAAATACTAGTTTGACTTGATGTAATTAAAATTTTTTACAGCAAGGTTTGTGTTAAACAAATAGTATTTTCTGCATTTTTCTGGAAAACTGACTGTGCAGACACTGAGCAGGACACTGTTCAGGTCACAGCATTAAGGCACCTAGAAACCAGGCAGAAGTTCACAAGGTGGCAGCATGGCCACCTCAGTTGGGTGGTCCCACACACACCAGCTGAACTGGTGCTCCTGAGGCACCCAGACATTCAGCTGTGCAGGCAGAGGCCACCAGACCATACAACTACACAACTCATCTGTACCTGCCAGCACTCCCCCAATCTCATGTTTTAGGGAGAGGCAAGGTTACTGGCTGAAAAAGTTCTTGTCTCTTCCTAGGAAAGTGGTGAACAAGCACAGGATGTCCCACAGGTCTCCCAGCTCAGCATCTGAAGTTCAACCCACTCAGAAACTATGGCATGGATTCAAGATTTTCAGTAGTCTCAAAGTCAGAAGTTCATATTAGGTATCCACAGACACAATATATACCACTTCCACTTGAGAAGAGTTTTATACCTCTAAAGTATCAACTACAGAACCTTTTATCTTTAAAAAGATCAAAAGCATACTGGTACTGTAACACCGTAACTAAGCACAAAGTGTTTCCACTTATGCTGACGTTATGCAATTATGTTCAACGAAGTATCAGAATCAAGATAATGAATGAACTCCAAATGTTAGCATCTAACACAGAATGGAACTGCCTTATTAGGCAGACACACATCTATGTACATAAGTATCAACAAAATTCTCCAAAACAATCACAAAATTCTGTACTTTATACACAAAAATGAGATAACAGGCTAACTTCCTCAAAGGACAAGTGACACTTTCACTTATCTTCAGAGAAGCAAGAGGAAAATACAGTTCAACCCAGCTGAACCAATACAGCTCAAGCAAAGCAAATCCAAGATGCTCACATCTGTTTTCTCACAACATTCACTAGTGTTTTCCATTTAATCACCAGCTGATGCTCAGCATTAAAACAACATATGTATAAAATACTCGGCGACTCCCATTCCATCCTCCAAGAACCAGCACATTCTCAGAAATGTGTTTAAAGCAGTAGTTTCAAGGGCTGCCATGTGGTCAAAAGCACCAGTATTTGGATAACGTAACAATGAAGAAAAAAGAAATTACAGGATGTAGAGTCCTTGCAAAACTGAGAACATGAGTGCAGCAAGAGTGACATACAATAACAGTGCTAAGGCTTTATGATCACAAGACATCAGCAGAAGAGTAACTCCTCGAGGCCCACTTTTAGCTCGGATCTTTTATTACTAACTTAGACCACAAACTGGAAATTCAGGACCCGTTCCACAGGCAATACCAGAAGGTCACTCCCTCTCTCTCCTGAAGCAGTCACACTTCTCAACCAAGTAAGCAAGCCACTACAGTGTGGTTTTGAAGCCAGCAGTAAATTAGTGTCAGGTGCCTGGAAATTAGGAAAGGGACTATAGCCCAAGGAATCCCTTCAAGAACCACTTAGTGAAAGCATCATTTATCTGGAGAACATCACACTGGAGGCAGGGAGTATCTGCTGTGTTAGTCATTCTAATTCTTCCTTCCTGGAGGATCTTCCCTTGCAGCACACAAATGTAATTGCTCTCAAATTTGAAGTCACGTAACATCTGTTTTATAACCTTAGACACATACAAGTTCTGTAGAATACATTTTCAGCTAAACCCCTGCAGCTGCACATACACCTCATTCAGTTGCTACTCTGCCAAGTAGCTGATATGGCAACACAAACCTGGGTTCATATTTACATTTTAAATCTACAATAAGCAGCAAACAGAGACGAGATTTTAAGCAAAATTTCAAGGTTTTGGGTACTCAAAACCAGAGTGCACAATTTTTTTAAACAACTGTTCTGACACAACAAACATTAAGTCCCCTGACATGTTCCTAGTTTCATCTACTTCATTACTCTTAATTTCACCATGTTGTAATAAACAAAGCCCCAAGGAACAAGGAAACGAGTGTTTTTCAGATGTTCTTTTGTAAAAAGCCAAAGACAATTAGGGCAAATTAAAGATTCAGAAAAGCCAAAACATTGTAACTATATTTCTCATTATACCTTTAGCCAAGCAATCATTCTTACACAACAGAATAATTTACAAGAAGCTCTCCCTATTCAACCTGCTACTAATTTCACTTTTATCTTTGAAGTGACTACTCAACTACAAAAATGCATGCATAAGGCTACTTCCATGGAATAAACGAATAAGCACTTAAAGATTTTTCAAACCCTAGAAGCAAGTCCTTTGCTATCTTAAAAACAGTTAATGAAGCAATTGTTTGCCACTTATTTGCTCAAACAAAATAAGATTAATTCCTGGACAACACTGTCTTACCTATTGCACAGGGAGTTTTTAGCATGCTATGTAGTTAATACAACAGATAAATGCTGAAGAAAACTTTTTGGCCTATGGCATCAACCCTGAAGACTTGCTTTAAACAGCCCAGTGTTGGAAATAACACTACAGAGGCATTATTCTTATCCACCACATTCAGTCTACAACTTATTTTTAATATTTCACATTACATGTTCAACAACATTTCAGGAAAGTCTACTGGGCTGCAACCTCTTATACTACAGATGTCCTTGCTTTACTCCAGTTCAAAGTAGCTTCTAGGAAGTCCAAGTGATTAATCTATTGCATTAACAGATTATTCTCTTCAGTTTAAATAAACAACCAATAAATAGCTATACACAAACTTTCATTTTTTTGTACATAACTCTTCATATCTTGGTAGATAGCAAGAAGTCAATCCAGAAAATTTCACTTTTTGCTATAAAATGCTACTTGCACTCATGTAATCATACATATTGTACATTACATATTAAACATACTTGACGCTGCTATCTTGTACCTAGTTTTTTTTCTAATCAAATTTAACTAATTAATACATTCTGTTTGTTTTACTTGACATCAAATGATCTAGCAACACAAGTTACTTAAATTCTTAAAGTTTTCTTGTATTTCACCTGCCTCATATCCAGCTACTTGGAACTAGATGGCAGACAGGAACTGCTGTTGCATACGAAGTCACGTTTGCCTTTAGATTATGACATTTTATTTAATTTAATCAGGCTAGTTTCCATATGAGAATCTTTATCTGCTCCTCTACTTCAAGCATTAAGCTTGACTAGCAACTAACTACTTTGATGCAATCACAGAGCCTCCTGTAAACTGTCACACCTTCCAATGCAACAAGCTCTTACTCTTCTGATTTGTTAAGACTCTAGCTGCACCATTCCTCTTGTCCTCTGCCCTAAGTTTCCATCACCTTAAGTAAAGTGACTGTAATACAATAAAGACTGCTTTGAGTATTAGTGGTATGACAAAGCCTCTTTGATACTACTTGTTAAATTTAAGTAGTGTGAACTCTTGATGTTGCCATAATCCTCACCAGCAACTACAGCAGGAACTGCAGGAGGTATGGTAACATTAACACATCACCCCGAGCAACCTGGATGTGAACATGAAACAGAGCATGTGCCTGACTACATGCTCATCCCTTAGCTCACCCTAGGTAACAGCATGCCTGTAATAACCAAGAGCTACAGAAGACTCTCTTCATTCTGCAGAAAGGAAGTATCTTCACAAAAAGATAGGACAGTCAGGAAATTCTGCTTTCTCTTGCTCCATGACAGAAAAATTTTAAGCCTATGAGCTACTGAGTCAACATTTAGTCACACTCACTCAATACTCCCTATTAGCAAAGGCCAAACTGTTTGAAGTTTGATTTGAATACATCATAATACAAGTTATTATGGCATGATTAACATCAGTGCATGCTCCACCTCTGCAGCAGTCTTACTTTCCAGCATACATAACAGTTCCTCTGACACAACTGTTCTGTAGGGAGTTGCAGCAACTTACTGTTTTCAAAGCAGGACAAGGTGAAAACTTCATGTGGTTAATTTTAAAAATAACTGTATACAAGTTTTTAACTCGCATCTCATCAGCAAAGTGAGCTTATTAATAACCAGTAAGCAAAAGTCAACAGCATAACAGAGAAGTTCAGGAAAAGTAATTTCAAGGAAGAGTTGAGTTTCCCAACTCACTTATTTAAGTAAGTTTTTCGGCATGCCCATCATGCTGAAAGCAGCCTTCCTGTTAAGGCTTCAGTACACATGATATAAACATGGTTCCCAGCTTCCAGTGCAGAACTCAATTAAAACATGAAATTCAAGCCAGGAATGCCACTAAAAAATACCATCTCTCCAGTTTCAGTAGTACCTATGGTTTCCCTCAAGAGGATACTCAGATGAGTATAGGGTTGATTTTTAGAGGAATTTTCTCATCACAATAAACAGCTGTCATTTTAAAAAGTAATCAATTTGCAAACACATTGTTTAGCCTTCAGAGGCATTTTTATTTGCAAGCAGGAACAGCTAGATGAGCATCCACAGACTCTCCCTTCCTTCACTGGTGACAAATAATATCTGGGTAAGATCTTTAACATTTTTGGTCTTTGAACTAACAAGAAAGGCATCTTTCTGCAGGTCTCTGTCTAGTGAGTATTGGATAAGCATCCAGAAAACAAATGTCTATGATCAGAGATGTGCACTGGAAGCTTTGGGTTTTTTTCTGTCATGTAAAGTCATCTACTTTGCAGAAGAAATGCAACATGAGAAGAGTGCACTTTAATCAGTTACAACAGTGTCTGTAGCTTTGAAACCATTTAAAACACTACTGGAAAGATGTAACAGGCATAATAAAGAATAATTTTGCTTAAGGTACTTTTGGCTGCAGCTTTGCTAGGAAAAATTAAAGTTGTAGTTCAAAACAGGCAGAAAAGCTGAATCATCATACAGAAGACTGCAAGGAAAAAATACCTGGATACAGACTGATCCAATATTGCTGATAAAAGGCATGCAGTATCACTGCACCCACCATCAGTTATTTTTACCAGATTTTTCAGTCACCCTCCTAGGTCTCACAAATAGATTGACCAGCTCCAATTAGCTGGAAGTCACCACTTGCTCTCTACAAATCAGTACAGGGAACAGAATGGTCTTGCTTTCCCATCACTCACTCGAAAACCTGAGTATTATCCTCAAACACAATCTCTACCTAGATCCTCATATCCAAGCTATATAAGCAAGTATCAGAATTTTCACATGCAACATCTCAAAAATGTTTCTGTCACATCTCAGATATTCAGAGGGAACCTTAAGACAGATATACAACTCCCTTCAAGGTTTTTTTTTGTTTCTATACATACAAAATGGCTGAGCTCTGGATAGATAAAGACAGTTGTACCTACAGACTAAGCTTTCCAGCAGCCTCCTTACATTCCTGCAGAAAAGTATCCATTTTGATCATACACTCTTTGAAGCAGCATAATTTTTACTCTTAATCCAGAACACATTATTTAGAGTAGAAATGGGTGTTAAGCTCGCTATGGCTGCATTTCCACAGAGAAAGAACCAATCCTTCAGGTCACATGCATCTTCAGAAAAGCCTGTTTCTCCAGCTCTTCAAAGATGCAATAACTGAAATGCAATGATCCATTTCTCCCAGTGAGTAGCACTGGTTTTGACACACCTCCTGCAAGAGCATCAAATCCCTCTCAGTGAGAGCTAGAGGTTTCCAAAGTCTAACATTTGAACACATGTGAATGACAAACCAATCCTCTCAAAGCAGGCAAGCTCCGCTTGTGGCCTTGGGCCACAAATGGCCCGTTAAAATAATCCGGACTGTTCTTGTTCTCTTTCTGAAAAAAGTTTTGAACAAACCATGGGCTGAATGGATTTTCCGCAGAGAGCAACAACTCTCTTACCCACTACTTGCTGCATCTGCCACTTTATCACCTCTTTACACTAACATACTAGTCCCTGTACACAGCTTGACGGAGACCAATATGTTGCCTGTCACCTAAACCTTAAAATGCTCTTACAGGATAGCAAGCCAACACACATATGGAAAATCCACACCCTAAAAAATCCCTACCGTAGATGAATCGCTTCAGCAATTTACCCGCCCAGGGGCTTCACCTGCCCCTCGCCCCTGCCTTCCCGCCGCCTCCCAGCCCCGCACCTCCTCGCACAGCCCACGCCCGGCCCCGGGAGAGAGACCGCTCTCCACAACCCAGGCTGCCCTACGCCGACCCTTCCGGGAGCCCGTCCGTCCCGGCACCGGCCCCCACCGCGCGGCCCGGGGCCCGCTGTCCCGCGGGGATCCCCGTCCGCACCCACCGCTTCTNGAGGAGGTGGGCCGGGAGGGCAGAGTCGATCCGGGCAGCTCCGCTCTCCCCTCTCCTCCCTCTCTTCCCTCTCCCCTCCTTTCCTCCCCTCTTCTCGGTCGGCCCCCCCATGTCAGACACCCGTGTTGCCGGAGCTTGGAAGCTGGAGCATGGTGGCACAAGCGTTCTTGCAGCCTACCAGGGTAGCCGCTGCCTCAGCAGGTCAGGGCTTACCTGATGAAACGAGAGAGAAAAAAAATAAATAATAAAATAAAAAGCTTTATTGGAGAGTTTTCGCATCTTGTGCTATAATTATAGCCCCTTGGGATCTCTCAACAGATTTGAGGGAATACAAAGGTGCGTGCTCTTTAAAAGTGGAGATTGCCTAAGTTAATGGTGAAATGCTAATTAATTGCAATAACATAAGTGGGTTACTTAAGACTTAGGCTGGTGAAGTGACAGATAATCTACAATAGCTGCAGATTTCATCAACCACATCCCCAGCTGCATCAGCAGCAGTGTGGCCAGCAGAGCCAGGGAGGTGATTCTCCCCCTCTGCTCCAGCCTCATGAGAGCCCATCGGGAGTGCTGTGTCCAGTTCTGGAGCCTCCAACACAGAAAGGAAATGGAGCTCTTGGGGAGAGTCCAGAGGAAGGCTACAAAGATGACCAGAGGTCTGGAGCCCCTCTACTATCAGGGCAAGCTGAGGGATTTGCGGTAGTTCAGCCTTGGGAAGAGATGGCTCTGGGGAAACCTTGCAGTGGCCTTCCAGTACCTGGAAGGAATACAGGAATTCTGAGGAAGGGCTTTTTACAATAACATGCAATGATAGCACAAGGGGTAATGGCTTTAAACTGGAAGAAGTTAGGTTTAGGCTAGACATTAGGAATAAATTCTTTGCTGTGAGGGTGGTGAGAAACTGGTACAGGTTTCCCAGAGAAGCTGTGGGTGCCCCATCCCTGGAAGTGTTTGAGGCCAGGTTGGATGGGGCTTTGACCAACATTCTGGAAAGTTAGTTAATGGAAAGTTAGGTGACTGATAAGTCCTACAAGAGATACGGATGGCCTTTAAACTTAGTCTCTTACAATCCAAACCATCCTGTAATTGTTGACACAGACACAAGGCAGGGCTGCCAAGCCAGGTGACTGCCTGCATAACTTGGCTGTTCTTCTCATGCTGTACATTGCTAGAAGAGCAGCTCCAGGATCCTGGTGATCCACATCCCATATTAAATCCACACTGCAAAATCAATACTGACTGGGAGGAATATATCCCCTTGTGTAGCTGGCATAGCCATCAGTGAGTACAAAACTTCCAGTCCTGACTGTGTTTGAGTCCTCTAGGAAGAACTGGGATTCACTCTGTAGCATCACTTATAAAAGGGAGAAGAATTGATATTTAATGGGAGATACAGATGTGATGCCAACCCCCCAGATGCTGTCTGCTGCTCAGAATTTGCCATCATGCACCAGATTGCTCTGGTCAGCTATGAATTTCCAATCAGGAAAAGATGTGGAAACTGGAAAGATTTTATAGGAGAACTGATGAGGTTTGAGGGTTTTTTCATCGGAGAATGAAAGAAAGTCTGAATATACTGCATCCAGAGTGCTATGAAGTGAGGGGGCGCAATCAATCTGTCCTGCATATCCCAGCTATACTGGTGGGAAATGATGAGCTCAAACTGCAAGATATAACTTTGATATTAGCACTAGGCAACTTTCTAATGGCAGTCAAAATGAAAAACTTGTAGTCTGCCTGAGCAGAGAAAAACATCCCCTCCTTTAGACGGCATTAAGAGTAGACAACATACATCTATCACAGGTGGCATGGTTATGAGCACCTAAAGTGCAGGGCAAAGTGATAAGCTAGATGACCTACTCATATTAATTTCAACTTTTTCCCTGTGACATGAAATGCCTCACCCTGTTGATCTGTACTCAGTTGTCACACAAGACCTAATTTCATGATCAGCTTCTGCAATTGTATGGCACTGACCAGATTTTTCGAAGTCTTGAGGTGTAATGCTAATATCTATGAGGCTACCAATAATTTTGTAATTATATTTTGCCTCTCATTGTTGATTTATTTGGTCATTTCATTCCTCATACACACCTATGCTTGTTATGTAATATATATGAAATAAAATCACGTTGGAATTCAGAAAACTCTTACCTTACTCTCTGGTATATCACTTTCAGTTACCTATTTCTCCCATGAGATGAGACTTCAACAGAGTTTCTTTCTATTAGCTAAGCAACTAGTAGAAAGTTCTCCAGGGAGCAGTATGTGGTGCACAAGCAGAGGGATTTTGGTTCAGTTCCCTACTTCACAAGCAGTATCAGTGCCTCTTGGAGCCATAGCTCCCCATTTATAAACCAAGGATAACAGTTTCTCCCTGGGCAGTGAAGATAAATAAGGTACTGTGTGATAATATAGAACCAACGCCAGGACGACCTTCTGATGAAAAGTAGTACGTAAAACCCACCCAGGTATTATTGCTTTTTGTTTTGCTTTTATTTTCACTGTTGTTCATTGCTTTGACCTCCCTTGTGTACTTTGACAAGAGTCTGCCATTTTCCTGGGGCAGGAATTGCACTAGTTGCAGTGGGGTCTCAGCTTTAGGTTAGGTTTCTGATATTGCTGCAACTCATACACCTGTTCCAATGGTTTGGTAGTTTGGCTGTAGAGTTAGATTTTCCCTCCTGTGAATGATTTGAATACTACTTTCTGGATTAACTCACGCATACCCACATTTAAGTGTCTGCTGCTGTGGAGGCAGTCTGCAGGGAACAAGCACAGGTCTCTTGACTGAGTTTCCGTTCTTATTATTTAGTGAAGTTCTGGATATAGCTGGGAGGGACTTTCAGTCACATTTATTTAAATCTTTCCGCGTTGCTGAGTACTATCAAAGAGATATTACATTCATTGTAGCAGGCTTCAGATTTTCCTAGAGTGTTTCTTTGTATCACGGGCACTTGTAAAGAGCAATTATAAGCCCGCTGCTCATTCATTAGATCCTAGTCATAGAGGTTCTCAGTAAGAAGTTGAATGGAACTGGTATGTGATTAACAATATTTGTTACTACCTCAGAAATCCCAACTCATTTTCAAGTGTGTGTGTGTGTGGCTGGAAATTTAACTGGATGTGCTACAGGCATGGTGGTGTTATTTGGAAAGCAGTGAGAAGCCCTTGTCTTACACAGAGCAAAAATACAGCTAAGTGACACCTCCTTTTGTGTATGAGGGGTCTTTACTTATGGTAAGAATGCTGAGTTCCTGCCAATACGTTTTATGAAATCTTCAGCTCCCTTGGAAGGATGGCAATCTTCATAAAAAGAAGCAGTAACACAGTATACGGGTGTACTCTCTCTCATCCTTTGCCTGAAGCAAGCCACTTGCATATTTTCAAAAGATATATTTAACTGATTCATATAAAGTCTATCTGATAAATGGAATTACTGAAAAGAAAACTTAGGAAACACAACGATTTTGAAAGTAATCTGGTTGTGATACCAAAGAGAACTGCTTTCAGTGAAAACACCTGCAGATCTCCAATATGGTAGTTTGAAGCAGGCTAATGGTTGCCCAACCAAAGCAGCAGCATCCACCATTCCATGAGCTCTCTTTCCCACGTACCTGAGTGCATCTGCAAGCACAACTGAACTGCCAAATCAATGTGACACTCCTCATGTTATCCAAGACCTGCATTTCCAGAAATCTGTCCATTGACATTTTCAAGAAACATAATTTTGTAATACAAAATAAAGTAGCCAAAATACTTTAAACTTCCAGAGATTTTCATAACAAGGAGCTCTATTAGCTAATTATCTTGTGGCAGAGCATAGAGGTAAAATGCTGCTCAGGACAAAGGTCACACTCTTGTGCAACCCATACATCAGCTATGAAAAGAAAACGCTCTAATAATTTTTCATGCTTTGAATGAAATTCTTCAACAGATTGTTGAAAAGCACCTGATGTAGCACGGGAGCTCTTGAGGTGCACGTATCAGATGTGGAAAATTAATTAATGGAATACACACACTGCCTGAGAAGCTTCAGCGACTTACAAGTTGCTGAAACAGCAACTCTATATGTATCTATAAGAGAAGGTAGAGTACTGTATTTAACTTAAACTGTAAAAAGAACTTTGAAAATTTTCAAAGAAGCTTTATTGAAACCTGTGAAAGTTCCTGGCCCCAGGTGAAACTAGCAGGAATTGCCAGTGTCATGGTATATGGCTGTGCTCTTCCTTTACTAAGTAGCAGAAAAAGGTTGTGGGTCAAAACAGAAGGAAATACCTACTGGAATAAGGTGTGGTTTAGATGTTCTTGCTTTCTGCCACTCAACTATTATCCAAATGTGATTCACACTAGAATATTAGAACACCTTTTTGTTCTGTAACCCTGTACAAAAATCCACCACCTACAGAAGAGGTGGGGTTTTGGCCACCCTAGGTATAGGGTGGGTGTGGGACATCCACAGCTGAATCATGGGCTCAGAAGCAGCTGATGATGCAATAGAAGGATCAAAAGGGCGTAAACCCTTGAGATCACCTCTGGATTACTCATTTTTTCACCAGATAAAAATAAGAAAAGAAAGCTTACACCTATTCATGAACTTGTCAGTCAGCACTAAGTAATTCATCCTCAGGGAGGAGTTTTGATATTTGAATAGGCCAAGAAGTTTTCCAGAAAGGCACAAATTTGTCTCAGACCTGCTTAGGCTTTGCCATTTTTATAGAGTCAGCAGAGACACTGGGGGAAAGGCAGCCTGCCTGCCATCCATCCATCTACTACCAGCTTCTGACAATATGAGACTCAGCTTGCAGGCCACAGTGCCACAGAACAAAAAATGCCCAGGTCTTAGAGCTTAAAGCTAGGGAGAAGTCTGCGGGTCTCAAGCCATTGGCAAGGATCAGCATGGATTTGGGAAGAACACAAGGACAGGAAGAGCTGAAACTAGGAAAAAAGCGATAAGAGCCTGCAGAGCATGAGCTGTGAATAAAACTTCCTATCTAGGAACCTAGGAATAGATAGACCTTTTTTAGATATGATAAAGTTAGTGGGAATCATGCTCCCTCTTTTGAACATACAGAAAATACAGATGTTTTTGTACATGGCAATCAACTCTCTCAGGGTAAAGAAAGGAAGTATCAAAGATAATAAGCTATTTCAGCTTTCAGTTAGCAAGCTGATCTGAACAGCTTAGAAATGCTAGAGCTTGGAATTAAGTCTGAACAAAAGCTGATCACTGAGAAGCAAAGCTTTATCCTTGACCATAGTGGATTAAAAAATGTATATTGACTCCTCTTTGAAACTGCCATTAATTCACTAAACCTTCCACTGGTGCCCAGGACACAGTTGTTGTTGTTATTGTTGTTATTGTTATTATCTGTGTACCAGTAATAACTCCAGATCTGACTTTTCCGTAAATCACATTTTGCATTAAAGGAAAATACTTGTTAGCTGTATGCATGGATGAATTTGTGCATCAATCAGTTCAAGGCTGGCCTTTGCAAACTGGAGAAGCACATTTCTATTTGTTTATTCTCTTTACTTTTGGTAGTAGAACCAGTTAAACTTTATCACTGGTAACAGTAGTGGCAGATATTTTTGTTAATGTGCATGCTTTGAAGGTTCCCAATGAGCTTTTTTCACCTTCGTTGCACTGTAAAGACAGTCCTGGTGCACCCAAAGAATTCTATGACAAAGAAAGGAAGAACAGCTGGTTCTCAAGGTGCATATCCCAAAGAAGCTCGAAGGACTGGAGGGTCTGCAGACTCTTTACTGCACCAAGATTTTACCTCCTTCTCTTTTTTTAAGAGAGCTCTCAGTTCAAGTGAAATGTAACTTCCCAGAATGAGAGGGGAGTTTCTATGGAAACTATTTGCCCCCTTCTACATTTTCTTGGCTGTTGCAACTCCTGTACGCCTGCATTTTATCTTGATGACTTCATCTCGTAACTATTCTCAGTTCTCTTTAATTACTGGGGTAAATAAACCTTTATGTCCTCCTGTGGAAGAGTCTAACAGGAAGTGTTGCAACTCTAAAAATCCCCTTTTGAGAAGGAGCATTGTCTTTTTCAGCCCAGTTTATTAATTTCTCTTCATAGAGTTGGTAGATTCCTTTTGAGACAATTCCTATAATTATGAATATTTTGGGAGTTATGTGTGTTTGGAAAGGAAAGATGCCCTTCTGCATTTTCCCCGAATACATTTGATAGACAGCAGAGAAAAATTCCATGGGGACTGAGGCAGGAAAAGCTGGGTGTAGTAAACACTAATAATGTTCAACAATTTGTCCTCTTAACCCTATATTCTGGCACTCTCGTGTGCTCTGATGTGTATGGAGTGTGAGACCAACTTAGGATATTTCTGGGATCTCTATGTACATCCAGTCCTCCAGGGAGATACTGGAAGCTGGATTGTATTATAGTGTTCTGTTAAATAATTCAATCTAAGTATGTAGTTTGGTGCACTATAATTCTAGCTCTGAAATTCTTCCAATCTGCCACAATTTCTTGGAATTTAGAGAAGGAAACAAAAATGGCCCAGTAATGATGTTTGTTTAGTCACACATTTCCCTTGCTTTTTTCTCTGGACATACTATTTGTTCTAATAACCACTGTATACATATAACACATAAACATATAAATAACTTATAAACTGTACTGTGGAAGAGATTGTTGCTTAGGTTTTATCTAGAAACTCAATCACTGCATGCCTTTTTGGGAAGACTGTAGATACAACAAGAGCACTCCAACTTCTCAGAGCATTTTGGGAGGAGAAGAAATGCAAGGGTATGGAGAGGGCTGGTTGTGCTTGGGTACAATATAAGTCTGTTGGATTTTTACTTGCTTAATTGAAACCTGAAAAGGGGGCTGATGATATGCCTAGTGTATCTGAGCACTTCTTGACTGAATCTCATTAGAGAACTGCTTGAAGATGGACAGTAAGATAACTTAGCAGAAATGTCTGACATATTTCACCTAATCCTGTAACACTTAACTGTTGTGGCTAACTCAAAAAAACCCTTTCCTAGATCAGTTGGCAAGGCAGCTTAACAAACAAATCAGCTGTTGCAAATCCTTCCTTGAAGTTTAATGAGAAGGAACTACAGTGTCTATTACATTTTAAGACAATTACCTGAGTATGCTCTAGGGAATACCAAAGTATGCAACATCAGACACACAATTAAACAATGTAATTGCATAAACACTACTTTTGGGATAGGCACAGTGTTTGAATGGACCATGCAAAAACAAGTACCAAATGGAAGCTGACAAATAACCATGTGCCTCTTTAAAAGAACAAAACATCCTGAAAAGTGAGTCATATATGAGTGACATATAGAAGTGTTTGATTCTACTTTCAGGGTTCCCTTCTCATAGTGCCATTGTTTTGGTCACTTTTCACATGAAATAGTTGATAATTTCTTTTTCTTTGCTTAAAATAATAGGTTTTTCCATTATCTTAAGGAAAATAGATATCAAAGCAGAAGGAAACACTGACAGCTTAGATTTAAACTGTTAACACTGTCTCAATAACACTTATATTATCCTTATATGGCCTTATATTACTCCACAATTATCTCCCACACAATAGTTCAATTTTCCTGTAAAAGTAGATACTAATGGAAAACTAAGATTCTAGAACTAGTAAGAGAGAATTTGATTAAACATCTGAATTTCCCGGCACTTTATGAAAATGGTAGATAGAATACAACTAATCTGAAACTTCTCTATTTTTTATGATTTATGTAGGTACCCATATCTTTTTATAATTCATATTATTCAACACACAGCTAAGAGTGAATACCACCCCTGCCTTTAAGGTCTGCTTGGGGTGTGGGTTAAACTGTGTCCTCATACCCTGCAGCTGATTTACAGTTTCTGCACTAAGCTACTTGCACTCTTGTCCATGCAGCATCCAATCTTCCAATCCAATTCTTCCAGTCTATGGTATCTGTATCTTTGTTTAGCCCTTAGTGATATTCCCTTCCCTGTTACTCTCTTCCTCCAAATTTTCTTGCAGTGCTATATTATTCCTTCTAGTTTGGCTCACCTTCCCTCTGCATTGTCAAATCAGATCATCAAAGATGCTTTCCCTGTATGTAATAACTAAATATAGGGGCATTGTACAATTCACCTTCGTTTTTAGAGACATGACTGTAAGTTTAAAAGGATGTTCAGAATATATATATAATATGTATTTTCTTGCATGTATTATTGAGAGAATAGACTAGGTAAGAGTCAGGCAGAGTGTAGACAGAAACAGGTGGTGGTACTGGATATTTAATAGTCTCTTTTCACGCTCTCTGCCACAAGGGGATCAAGCACCCGAAGCAATTGTATGGCAAGACAAAGGAGGCAAATGAACATCCATCAATGGCCTTTTATGTGCTTCTGCCACAGAAAGTTTCAGCAGGAGACTGCCAATGCCATGAGCACAAGATCCTCTGTGTCCTTGCACCGGGTTTCTTTTGTACCTCTGCTATTCCTCAAGGAATGGAGTAAAGGGAAGGAGGAACCGCGGTCAGTGAAAGAGGAACCAGAGTCCCAGGGCTGCAAACAGGGAACTTCACTACAGGCTGGTGAGCACCATCCACCACGTGGTGCTGCACTCGTGGCTAACCACAGCAGAAAGGGAGTGATTTCCTGGCTTACATTCAGCTAAATTATCATTATGCCAATACTTTACTGTTTCCATTTTGTCTGGGGTAGAAGCATGCACCTTCTATACCTCATTTTCATTCTCGTTTTCCTGGTCCTGGATTTAAGCTCTTCAGTTTTGCCTCATCTGAGAAATAAAAGTCAGAAGAAAACTGTCCGAAGTTATAATAATGAGCTCAAGTAGTAAATCCAGGAACTGTGAACAAATACAGCTAATTGTGTCATTCTGTAAAACAAAACAAATGTTGATTCAACTACCATTTGAGGGGGGGAGTCAAAGACAGCTGAGCAGAGTATTTGTATGAGTGAAAGCAACATTTCTGCTCAGATGCAAATCTGTTGCAGATTTTAAAATACAGTTTTAACACCAGAGATGCTAGTAAAAAGGGATGATTTTCAGGATTTTGCAAATTACAGCGCAGTATATTAAACGGTGAGTGGCAATTTATCTGAATATGCAACGCTATAAATCGGAGCAGTCCAGCAGCTGCTCCACAGGCAGCCGAAGTGCCTTTGTTATGAGAGTGAGAGCCTTCTAAAGAAGGGTGGAGTGGACAGGATAGGAACCATTAAAAAGCATCATTACCTATATTTAAGCAAGCAGTGCTAGAGCAGAATGAATCCTGAGAGTCACTAATACGCAGCCTCTATCTCTTTCATTTTTTAATTAATTTATTTGTTGTTTTCTACTTTTAAAAATTTTGTTTCCTTCCCAATTATGATGTGATTTGAATTAATCTGTGTATTTCATATTGTATTTTAAAACGTTAATATATAAAATTAAAGCACAGCTTCAGCTCATCCTGAGGAATTTGCACCAGCAGGACACCTTAAATGCTTCTATTGCTGCTGCCTTGCCAGACCTGAGGGCTCCAGTCTAGGGCACTGTCAAGCCAATGCTGTTCACCAGTGCTTTGTTTCAATAGAGAAATGTAGTGCATACAAAGGATAACAAAGGCAGCTCCTTTTTTGAAGAACACAAAATAGATTATGCTGGTCTCAGCTGAAAAGGATGCCATCAATTTAGACAGCAGCCTGCTCTTTCAGCTGAAAACATGGGAAATGGGGCAGCACAAATGGGTGAACTGCTTGATTCTCCAAAATATTTGTGAGATAATTAATCTCTACTGCTTTCTTTGATAGGGGACCAGCTTGCTGCTCCATTACATGCAATGATATTGCTGAAGAAGGTAGGCATCTTCAAATGAGAGAAAAACAGAATTTATTTTCTCTTTAACACAACATTCTTTGTGTGTTGAGAAGTAAAAAAACAAACTGTCCTTGTATTCATGGCTCCTCAGTGCTGCAGCACTGGAAGTTTAGAGGCAAAGGAACAGTTGTAAAACAGAAAGTGGGGTCAAAGAGAGCAATGTCAAACTTTGAGGGAGAAAGTACTACTGTAAATATACTTAATGACTAGGCATAAAAAGAAGTACTGAGTGATTCCTCATGCTCTTGTGAACTGAAGGCAGTTCGGTGAGAAACCTCGGGGCAATCATTCCCAAGCTTCCTGGAACATCAAGACTCTTGGAAAATAGTGTTGGCTCCCCTGTGAGAGCACTCCCTCCTGGCCAGTGTATGGATTAGTTTTAAGAGGGCAGTTAAGGATAATAGTACGACCTTGTAACTGAAGAAAGACTGAAAACATGATAATAAATTCATCAGAGGGGGAGTTAGAAAATAGAGGCATTTATCAGGGCAATTGTCTTGCTGTGCCAATAGCAGTACTTACTCTGGACATCTTGGTACAAAGCAACTTTGGCCAAGAGCATTAAAAATGCCTTGCCCCCATTTAAATGCCAAATTTTAGCTGGAATAGAGAGGGTGAGACTCCTGGTACACAGGAAAGCAAGACAGAGCTGAAATGCCTATTCTTGAGACCCTAACTTGAGGGGTTTTTTCTTTGTTTGAATTTTTCCTTAAATGGCTAGACACAATTTCTGGTTTATTCCTCCAACACGGTGTTTAAACTCCTCATGTACTGCCCAACACATAATTCAAGCCCTCCAACTCTCAGGGCAGAAAGCACTGCTTTTGGGTGTTCAGTGGAGAGTTCTCTGCTTTTGGAGAGGGAATGCAGAGAGATGGCATATTTCCTCTACAGAAAGCTTTTAAGCAATTATTTTCTAGTCCACTGAAGTGTATGTTTGTTTCTCAGCAAAGTATTGTCTAAACATCTTTTGTTACAGAGTCTAAATATACTTTATTGCAGCTTATAACCAGTTTCTAAACACCATTGCTAAATTAAAAAGGAAATAATACTTGCCTCAGATTTCTTTTCCTGCTGATACCATGTATCCCAGTGTTGCCAAGCATTCCTGCCTTTCATAGCACTTGCACCATGTTGTTGACTGTGTTAAAACAGGCAGAATTTATCTTTATGCCTTGCCACTCTTCCTTCAATTTTCAGTCAGTCATTTTTTGACTGGATTTAACAGAAAATATTTTTAATTTCTTTTACTCTCCCCTTCCCCCCAAACCTTTCCATTTTTTTCCATCTCACCTTGTACAGTGCCCCCAGGACTATTAAAAATGTACTAAATGTTGGAGCAAGGCTCCATAGTCACAGCCCCTGCCCTACATACAGGCATCTTCCAGACTTCTGGAGGGCTGAACTGTGATGAGCTGGTTCAAACCAGGGATCTGCAGTGACCTTTTTCCGTGACCTCCGCCAAACCCTGCAGGTAGCTGCAGCACAGGCTGGCAGAGGGGCAGTGGGACCCCAGCTAGCACACACCCCTGCCTTATGTGCTGGAATGCAGAAGCTGAAGCCGTACCCCAAAATTTGGTAATTTCATTTGTCCTACCACATCTGGGGACAGCAAGAATCCTACATGGACAGCACCTCTCTGTGAAAGCCATTTAAAAGGAGATCTGATAAGCTGAGCAGGGAGAGTTAACAAGACATTTTCTGATCAGAAACAGTGTAAACATGTTCTTGGCAAAGGACTGAGTGTGCTGGTTGTGACCTTTGCTTCCAAGTGCACCAAGGCACAGCTTTCCTTTTACCCACCAGTTGGGCAACTGCTCTTGGTAACAGAATATAAACCTAAGCAGAGGCTTTCTGGCTGCCATTTATAGCACTGCAGATGGATGCTTTAAAGGAAATGCAGCTTTGTTAAAACAAAAACTTTACATTCAAGGGCTGATAATTTTGTGCTTTGTGGTGGATGTCCCTTTACATCAGACAACTTTCCATGAGTAGTAAAACACATGCAAGGCCTCTGGGGAGTGTAGTGTGTGCTCCCAGGAACTGTGGTGGTTTACTTCTACCAGGAGTGCGAAAGGCTGCAATAACAGAAACTCTGGGCTTTGTATCCCTGGGAAAGTTTAGAAATATGCTTTGAAGTTTTGTTTAGTGAAACTCTATATGCCATTCCCTGATCTTTTTCTTTCTCTGAAAGGCTATTGATGTTCCTGAAGGCACTGAAGGTTGAACTGGACCGGGCTGCACCTGGTTCTGCTCAGTGCCTGTGACTTCAGCTGGTCAGAGGGTGTTCCCAAATGGGAACATGAAAGTCTAAATTTGAGCTAGTGTTTTCTCCAAAGTTCACATTCAGGATTAACCCAGCAGCTCAGACATGGTACTTCAATGTACAATTGCTCATCCAGAGGAAAGGTAAAACTCACGTATTTCAACTTATCCCTGGTGTTTTGTCTCCCACCATTAACTTTTAGATATTAGGTAGTTACCAGCATAGGCAGGCTAATGGACAAACATCTTCTAGCACCAGCAAAGGTCTCACAGTGCCACAATTAACTAGGTAATGGAGAACAAACTTTCATCCCTTGCTAGGATGTTGTGCAGCCTAATGCAGGATGGCAGCCAGTGGCAGACTCTCAAAAGCTGGAGCATGGGGTGCTTAAGATGCTTAGACTGACCACAGTCACAGGCTATGTCAGCCCACATCTCCAGGAACTGAGGACACAGCAGGCATCAGTTTTCCCCCCAGAACTGGTGTGTTTGCAGTAGTTTTTTCCTCTTCTGCTTTTCCTGTGATTGTTACAGCCAGCACTACTAAATCAGCAGGGACATATATGTAACACCCCAACAGAGATTCCTGTGGTACAGATTACAGGAAAGAGTTTCCTGCTTTATTTGATGCAATTTTTAGCACAATTTGAGTTACTCTTTTATTATTCCTCATATGTAGCTGATTTTCTTCTCCTTTCTGAAACTCGCTAAGATGGCAACAGAGTAAAGAGTATAAATTAAGAAAGAATGACTATGCTAGAAAACTAAGAAAACTGGAAGGAATCTTACAAGCAGATAAAGTAAATAAAATAGCATTAACAAGCTTAGCAAAGCATTCCAGATTTTGAAATGACAGAGTCCTTTTCAATAAGGTTTTTGCATTACTTAAACACTGACTGCAATCTGTTGTGCAAACAGTTTTATTGTTCTCCTCTTACTGAAACAGGAGGTTATGCAACCAGACCACAATACACATGTTGCCTTTTGAAGACAAGTTTTAAAAGCAGTATTATAAAAGTATCATTACAGGAGCAAAACCTTGTTCCAATCATTACAACTGCTAATTTCACAAGAGAGGCAGGTTGTTTAAACTCTTATACCTCAGCATGTAAGCCATAAAAAGTAACCCTGGGAGACAGTGACAGCACCAGTCAACACTGGGTGCTGTAAGTGTTTACCTTTCAGACATGGCCAATGACATTATAAGTTCACATTCAAAAATATGTGCAAATGGCCTAAGAAATGTCAAACAGGTGGAATGAAAGGTTTCTGGCATAGAAAGCAAGTAACCTGAGGGGAACTTCTGAACAAGAAAGGCCCAATGTGCTTCTCTCCCAGACTAATGTTCTCTGCCATTCTGCCCTTCTGCCTTGGCATCTGTTACCTTGATCGGATTTTACCATTTCCCGGCCTGCCCTGGGTGTCTCTAAGCTTAGTATATGATTTTTGGCATCCTTTTCCTTTTCATGATTGTGCTTGTTTCAGGCAACAGCAGCTGCATGGAATAAATCCTTTGGGTTTTACAGAACCATTGTTCAAAGCTCCTACATCTTTGCAATAGTAAACAACTATAGAAAGAATCTAGAATTAATAAAAACATAACAAAAAGGAAGAGCTAAGTATTGTTAAACAGTGAAAACAATTGAAAGTATGCTTGTACAAAAACACTTATTTGATTAGCACATTATGAAGGAATGATAATTCCTGGAGGAAAACCATGCAGGACTGATTTCATCCAACAAGATGCGCCATTGGTTTTGTAGTTTGAATCCAGTTGTGAATAAACACCATGGTGTAGGGGTATTAGATTTGCTTTCTTCATTTTGTAAGGAAATGTACTTTAGGTCCACTTTTACTCAAGTGCCCAGTACTCTGATGCATTCAGGTACTGCCTCAGAGCTGAACTAGTTATGTTCAGGCTACAGTTGATCCAAAGGGACAGAGATTGCAGCTAAGACTACAAGTCTTCCCATTTTTGTATCATACACCCTTTTTGCAGAAGAGAAGCGTTTGGCATTCAACTTCTCTGGCTACACCAGCTCAGAGGCTGCCTTGCAACTGAGCTGTTCCTTGGAGTCCGTATTGGACCATATTACTGGAAAAAGAGAATGGCTTGGCTGTAAAATAATTTCCTCAGGGTTTTTTTAATGGGTTACCCACAACTCACTAATTAAACAGAATGGATCCTTAGAGTAAATAAATTCAGAGTTAACAGTTAGACTTGTTATTTTAGGGAATATTTTATGCTTTAGAAGAAATAAAAGAAAATGGCAATAAATGTCTTTTAAATAAAGCTTGCACATTCTACTCATATATCCAGCTTTTATTTTGTTAAAAACAATATGTTCAGCATGCATTTTTATATTATCTAGAGCTTCAGAACACAAGATGGCAGTGTACATTGTAGTGAGTGCAGGCCTCAAGCTGGTCCTGCAACCCAAACAGAGCATATAACATTTTATTCAGTCATATATCTGATCATGTATCAGAAATAAACCTAAAAGTATTTGTCAACAGCAGAAACAAATGCAATTTGCCAGTAAATGAATATTGCATGAACAAGTGTTAGGTAAAGCTTAATTCAAGATTTTATCGTATGTAACAACACTCTGGAGGCATTAAAAGCCTCTTATGGAACTCCTCAATTGCAATAATAACAGGGTATCCCTTTACAAAGGAATGGGAGTTGGCTCAGTCATAAGAGCTCCAGAGCAAAATTGGCTGCTGGGGAAAAGTGCATAACAGAGCTGGCAGGCTGAGATATGTGAAAAGCTCAGGGCTCTCGGAGGGGCAGTGCAGACCACTGAAGTGGAACAGGCTGAACTGTATCTAAAATTGAACAGGTGCTTTTCTATTAAAAAAAAAAAAACAAAACCCAAACCAAAACTAAAAACAAAAGCCAAAAACAAAAAAACCCCAAAACTATAGCAGACAACTGCTTGGCATGACAACTCTAAGAAAAAAAAAACTCACGGAGAGGCATCAAATTGAAAGGTAGATCTCTGAGGAAAAAATTGCTTAAAGAGACCTTTCTGAGAGTAACTTCAGACATAGCTCTTTCAGAGTCTCTCTGAGTACAAGTAGCTAAAGAGAACTGCTTTAGAGTAATAAACTTTCTAAGCAAATACCCCCCAGTCTCTTTTCTTGGGTTGAGCTGAATGTTAGAGGTAGTAGATGTAACTAATAAGTCTCCTCGGCTGCCTTTCTGAGCTGAACTCCTAGCATTTGGTTATGAAAACATAGCCTTACTTAGAAAGGCTGCCTGTGTAGTAAAGTAAGCCCTAAGAAAAATAGCAATGCTTTTGAGTATAAAATAATCCTGGAAAATACTATCCCTGTGGGATGTGTAACACTAACAAATCACAGGCAGTCCCTGAGGTCAGTTGCCTCCCTGCAGCCAAACTTATCACAGTAACAGACAAATCGGACTGACCCAGAAGGTCAGAAGTCAACATCAGCATTCATAATTTCTGGATACAGCTCTTAATTTAACATACATGTTTGGAATTAGATAATGAAAATCTAGATCTACCTTTCAGAGAGGTGTGATAACTATTTGTTGTTTTTCTCTCCAGACTGGGAATTTTTGTCCATTTTACTGGGCAGTGGAGAACCTCACAGCATGGTGGGTGGAACATGCCATACACAACTTGACCAGCATTTTTCATAGAATGTGGAACTGGGAATGCTGGACCCTGAGGCTTTTTTCCTATAGTCATCATCCACAGGTAAAAATATCACTCTGTTCCCTAGCCACAGTAGCTCCAGTGAAATGCTGTCAGAATTTTTGTGGTGGTCCACTTCTGTCATTAAAATTGAACCAATTGTTGCTTGTTGCTGCCTTATGTTCCTAAGCACAAGTCACTGTGTTTATCCCAAGACTTTTTTTCCCTCTCTCTTTCTGAGTTTGCATAAAATTGATTTTTGCAGTGTTTCAAACCAAATAATTCAAGTGTCAGTTTTACTTAGTATTGAAGCAAAGGCTGGGTGTGGGTTCATGACTAAAATAAAATGTCCTACCTAGTAGTTTCAGTCATTTGTTCCCTTTTTCACAGTAGATCACAGAAAGTGTGATATGCACAGAATTATGCATGTAGTTTGCAGCCATCTAAAATGGAGGATAAATTGAATGTGTCATGGTTCTAGAGCAGTAATTTATGCTGAATACAAGCTGAGGAGGGACTGAAGCCAAAAGCTCAGATCTAAATTACCTTGAATTCCAGGGAAATTTTAATACAAATAAAAACTTCACAGCTGTTCATTATATAATTAAGGGAACCAACAAGAAACCACATCTCAGAATTCCCAACTAAACAATTTACACCAAAATTGAAACTTCATGGCTAAGTCCACAGATGCCCTGTACAGACCCTGATCCCCAAAGCTCCCTTTTTGCAGTTATTATCTCTTGACTTCTGCTGCCTCTTGTAACCATTATGAATGTCTCTGCTGGCTTTGCATACATCCCCATTCTCTGTAAATTAACTTTTTGAACCTGACAGGATTTCTTCACAGAGACTGTGTTATGAGGATTCACAAACTTAAGATTTTTCACATATGGTCTATTAAAGTCAGTCTCATGGCCTTCTTTTCATCAGGTGCTTATTCAATTGCAAGACTGCCTCTTCCCTTTGGTAGTCCTGGGAATTGCCTGCCTTTTATATTTCTATGAATGCAGATACCATCAGTAATGTCCAGATTTGTAAGGAGAAAAAAAGCAGCTTCTCTTGATTCTTCTATATAGTCTTCCCAACAGTCTAGTCCATCTTCTTTTACTTCTATCCAAAACTCGACATATTTTATATCAGTAGTCAGCTCACATAAATGTGCAGTCAAATTCCTTCTTTAGATCAAATAGTTGTTACTTTTCTATTCAATATCATTCCTAAAACAACCTTCTTTTAACAGCTATAACCCATTTCCCCATAATCAAAGGTAATTGACCCTTCTTCCACACTAAAATTTAGCTCTAATACCCCACCCCAAGATTAAGCCCTCCTTCCCCAGTCTTTCACAAAAACACCTCTTTGACCTGACACAGAACAAATCAAAATTAATTTCTTACATATAGACCTGTAGAGGCAACCAGGTGAACACAATCAGGTGTTGCCAGTTAGGAGGAGGAAGCCATGAGCTCCTCTTAAGCCCACCTGTGCCCCATGAAGGCTGACCCCACCTGCACATGAGCAGAACTGGGGACCAATAAAAAGGCAGCTGGGGCCAGCCCTAATTGGGTACGGGTGGGCTTACCAGGAGCTTGTGCCTTCCTCCTCCTCCTAACTGGCAACACCTGATTGTGTTCACCTGGTTGCCTCTACATAGACCAAACCAACTTCTTCCACCCAAACCTTCCTCTTGACATTAAATTCTGATGACACTTTCAAATTCAGAAAATTGTGGTGCAGCAGAATTGTTGCAATCCTAGAAACATTTTAACCTTTACATTTACTGCAAGCATCAGCCCTCTGCCTTTCATCAACCCATCATGGAAGAGGTGAGGTCTGATCTACGAGGGGATGGAGCAGAAAATGTCAGAGGGACAGACATTGCTGCCTTCTGGTCCAGCACAGGCACCCAGGGTCCAGCTGGGGCTTCAGGCTTCAGAGAACAGGGAGTGACTGGGGGAAAATGATACCAGAGGCTGTTGCTGCCACTGATACATTCCCCAAGTAAACAGTGATTGTTACAATGAAAGTAAAAGGCAATTTCTTGAAAACTGGCAAAAGTAATACGCCTGCAAAACATGCTGGCAAATGGTATTGAGGCCAAGTTGTCAGCAGGATTCAGTAGAAGGTTAAACATACATATTCATACATTTATGTGGGGAATAAGATTGGACCTGATAAAAATTCATAATGGATATAAATGTTCACAGTTCAGGGCATAAATCAGCCCTGAACCAGCCTGGGGTTAGAAAATAACTTCCCCTGTAGTCAGGTTGTTATATAATTATCCATTATACTTGTGGGGGAGGGAAAGAGGGTTGAAGAACAGGGCAATTTCCTCAGAGACATCTGGGAATTACTATTGGCAGACAACTAATTTAGATTTGATCTGGTATGGAAGTTCTTATTACATCAAATAATATAATTGAGAATTAAAGCACATGATTTATTTTGTGTTTCTTACTCTTTATGTAATCAAGTTCAGGCCTGAGGGTAACTGCCTTTCCCTTATAAGCCAGCCAAAGGTAGTGAAATTCACTGTGCTGCTTTTTCTCACAGAATCTCCTTAAAAACAGCTCCAGTTTTTCCAAGGAAGTCAGGCAGAGTCCCAGGAATTTATTTGGTTGAATAGCTAGCCAACTAGTACAGCCAACTTACTGTCTGTATTCACGGGAAAAAAATGCGTGCTTGCACCGAAGTACAAAAAACTCATATTCTGGAAAGTTCTAATTCTTGTTAAGTTTCCTTAATAACCTAAAAAGACTTGCAGAACTCCAAAATGTCATAAATTATAGCACATGGGCCTACTCCAGGCCTGCTTTATCTGCCTGGTATTGTCAGCTCACCTAAGCAAAACATACGTGTTCAGTGGACTTGCTTTCATCAAGGAACATACCTTCAGCTCGCTTGGTACACTTGCAAATATTCTGCAGGATAATGAAACACATGATACATGGTCATGAAAACAGCCTTTGTGACCTGGCACACAGATAGTCGCATTGAAAATGGTTTGATTAAGAAACTATGAGTACAGGAAATCATTTATGTTCACTGCAGGGGTCAAGGGATGTTCGATGCATTCTGCTGTGGTTTCTGGAACGCATGTGTTACACTTATAATTCTAAAATAAATTACCATCACAATAGATGTGGGAAACCAAGGAGCATTTATTTACCAAATATCTCACTGATTTTCAGAAGAATAAGGAGCATCAGTCCCTTTTAAGCACAATTTCTGCTGCTAGTGAGTAATACTAGAAACATTGTACAGTGATTACTCAAACATCTGGATGGTTCTAGGACCACAAGCAACAAACACTATGGTCTTATGAAAAAAAAATCATGTCATGCAGGCTCAAGGGATCTAATAGAACAGATTTGTAAAAGGAGCAGCTGAAGATAAGGTAGCAGATAGAATGAGATAGTTTTTTTTTAAGGTGTCAATCATATTCAATAAAAATCTTACTTGAAAAATTAATTAAAGCTGCCTTTGCTAGGAAAGCTAAGTTTGTTGTGAAGCAAGTAAGGACATCCTCTCCCAGCAGGGATCCCCCAGCTCAGTGCCAAGCACTGCAGGTGTTGGAGGCAGGAGGCTTTGCAGGCTCTAGTTACCAGGCTGTCCTAGTTTAACATGCAGGGTCTCCAGAAGCAATGTGACTCCTTTATGGCTTTCTTGGAACAAATAGGGCAACTGCCTTAAGCACAATTAACTCTTAACAGTGGCAACATTATCAGCCCTTCATCTGAATCTCAAATTAAGGTTATGATCATATGGGGTGGGCCTTGCTGGGACTATTTGCCAACAGTCTTGTGCCAGCCACATACGCAGTTTTGTTGTGACTCCTGCCTCCTTATGTCTTCCTGCTGCTACTGATGACACCCTGCCAGCAGCAAGTGATTTCCCTGGGAAGCTCCTGGGCTGCTTACAGCCCAGCTGCATCCTTATGCCAGCTACCAGCCTGCTGCTCTGCCTCTGACATAGGCTTTCCCCTCTCCAACACGCCTTACACTACACTTGAAACGCCAGCAACTGTTGTGAACTTCAACAGAGTGTTGCAAAGGCATATGATACTTTGAACTGTGAGGAGATGTTTGAGGTATGACAGTTATGGGTACGAGCAATGATTTTTCTTTTCAATAGTTTCATCAGGAAAATAAAATAAGTGTGCTGACAATTACAATTGTACATCACAAAATGTTGCGAGTACCAATGAAAAGAGATTACAGGTGGGGCGTAAAGAAATTGTGCACTCAAAAAGTAATTGTTTAGATCTAGGATAAGAGAAATTGATAAATAGTGTACAAGTAATCCAAATAATTTTTCATGGAAAAACAGCTTGAATAGCATGAATTGGAGCAGAGAATGAAACTCATCTTCACCTCCCCTAGCAACCAGATGGAAGTTTGCACAGGACATGGCAAGGCAGAAGAGCAATGTCATTTTGGACTCCACATGAAGAGCTATAATAGCATGAGGTTAGGTAATTTTCTTTATGATTTTGGCCTAAAATACTCAGTTTCATGAATAGCACTATCAAAAAGAGAAAAAAACAAATGAGAAGGAGTTCTCAGAAAAAGCTAGAATAACAATCAGTGGCTGGAGGCTAGATTTGTTTGGAAATACATGTATATGTTTAACTTGTCCAAAACTTTAATGGTGATTAAGGGGAAGCTATAATGGATGACTTCTGAAACAGAGTACTTAGAAATGCAACATTTAAAAAAAAAAATTGTCAGCTGGTCATGGGCTGCCAGAAATCCCAACACTGCTTTGTTAGCTGCCGCTGCTGAGCTGCTGTCAAACTACTCTAATAGTAGATCCCAAAAGAGTGCATAAAAATAAGGGCTGTGTTTATATTCTGAGAACCAACCTCAGGTTTTTATTCCTCAGAAACTCACTTCCAGAGAGGAATGTCCCTCATTCTACCACGTATATAAATACAAAGTAGACACACAAGCCAGTATAATGCTGAGGATCAACACCAATTGCTTGGTACTGTTCCCTATTCAAATACAGTCTCTGTTCACCCCTGGGTCTACCTGCTACCTCCTCCCTATAGCAAACAAACAGAGATGAGATTAGGCGTGAGGCTAATGGTGAGAACACCGTGCACGTAATGACGTAATTAGGAGTTGAGAAAGACATGCAAATTAAAGCGAAAAAAAGAAAAAAAAGCAAAATACCAACAGAAACATGGCTCCAAGGTTTCTGCATTTCTAACTGTTGCCTTCATACTGAGGCACAGAGGACATTTTGACACTGGAAGCTGGTGCACCTTGCTCAGGGTGTCACCTCTACTGCCTGGCTAGCTGGCTAGCAGTAACATCACACAAGCACTGCTGTGTGCCCTCCTGCCCACACCCATCTTCACAGCCCTGAGCACATTTGGAACTTAGCACCCCCCAGATACACCAAGACAGGCTCAGCACTGGCAGTGGCTGATAACTAACAGGCTGCCTGCACAACAGCCCTGCGGATGAGAAGCTGAGCATCCTGTGCATGCGGCTGCTCCAAGAGCAGCTCTGGCAGAACAGTGTGAATAGAGCCAGCAGGCTGCTTGTATTTTAAACATAGTAAGGATGGACAGCTTGCTGGGTTAGAAGAATATATGGGGCATGCCAGGAGGCTGAAGGAGTAAACAACATATTATATTTCCACATCATGTGACAATCAGAAGGAAAATCTCATGAAAAAAAGACAAGGAAAAAAATAAGTGGCAATAAAACAACCAGCTTCTCCCTTTCCCTTTGAATATCAGAAAAGGAAATGACTTGGGGCTTTCCCTATTTAACAAATGCTTTTGTTACGGCAGAGGATGTGCTGAATGGTGAATTATAGTATAAGGGCTTTCCTAGAAGAGATCATTAATGTATCATAGATTAAATACTGTTTGAGATAATAATTCTATTTCTATAGATAATACTAGCATACTAAAATACTTTGATAGGACCTGTTCTACATAAAGTTTATGCTATCTCTCACATCAGAAAATTAAAGTCAAAGAGACCTCAGTATTATTTTGTCTTTCACACTTTCTGGATTTTTTGGGGGGTGGAAGGGGAAGCAAAAAATCCATGAACAATTACAATATGAATTTGAGAAATGTCTAGGCTCTCTGGGGTCCTGGGAACTCTTGCAAATTGAATGGGAAAAATAGCAAGCAGGCAGGAGCTGGGTCAGCCCTCCTATGGCATGAAAGTATTCCAGCACTTACATGATGATGGAGCACATCAGTCAGAGCGTTCAGACTCCAAAGCACATGATGCACTTTAGACCCTTTGTAACATATTTATTTATAGTTAGTCTGGCTTCAGCGGGCAGTGTCACACAACTAAGTCATTTAGAACTATTCCCAGTATATTCAGTGCAACGCAGGTTGCAAACATACCAGGAATTTAATTTTGCTTTCCAATTATCATACATACACGGCCACTATTTTTGGAATAAGTTCCTTCATCTATTTTAACTTCTTTCAATATTTAATTCTAGATCATATATTCTATTCTAGAACTATTCCAGAAATGTCTAGGCTCCAGAAGGTCATAGAATTATCAGACATATGAATATCGTAGTATTGTAAAACAAGAATTAGGATTCTAGTTGAGTCAGGAGCACAGATTACATAATTTATTATCTGCAGATGCCAGGACATTAAAACTTTCAGTTGTTTTTCCACCAAACTGAATGAGGCAGTTCATTAATACAATTACCTCTTTATAATTGGGAACTAAATCAATGATGACTGCATGATTTGAATATCACTTTAAATAATTTCATTTTTATGATGCTATTTTGTTGTACATGGGATCACCAAATAGCTTATTCATTTTCCTGCTGACTATGATTTGAGCTTGTGCCTTTCTTTGAGATGGAAAAAGCACATTTTTCAACCTTTCTAGTTTTATGGGATACATTGTGCATTGCTGACACACATTAACACTTAAAAGGAGAGTCTGTAGTGAGTGAAGCAAGAGGGAAAGACCAGATGGATTACAACTGACGCAGGAAGAGGAGCAAGCACCAGAGGTCTTTGGTAAGGACCTTGCAGGAAAATGGGAATTTGGAGTAGAAAATCAATACAGAACTTGAGTATTGTGAAGGATTTGCACTGCTCCTTTCAGAAGAGAATTTTTAGGCACTGCCTTTTTGCTCTTTTGGAAAGAAAACATTTTAAAGTATTTGGACAAGTAATACAAAGAAGGGCAACAAAGTACTCTGTGTCATGGTGCATTTGCATCTCTAAAATTTACTGGACAATGTATTCTATAGATTAAACTTTATTTTATTAACTCATTAGAAAGAAAACAAAAAGGGCTCAATCCCCTTTGTACAGGCTAGTCTAGCACATGAATTCACTAATTTATCACTTAAGTCACGAGGTTTCTAACTCTCAAGGTCTCTTAATTCAGAGCTTGCAATTCATTAACTTGTAACTTGTGCACATATAAGCAAAATAACTACCTAGCCAATGGTGAGTGTTCTCATCCTTCCTCCTTCCTCATAGTGTGGTTGCCCCCAGTATCACACCAGGAAACACAACCATCAGTGTTTTATCAACACTGTGACAAAAATTAACTCCATCCCAGCCAAAACCAGTACAATCTCCACACTTTATTCCATACCATTTACATCATACTAAGGTCTCACACTATCCAGGAGATTAGCCATTTTCCCCCTTCCCATCCTTTGATAAATACATAGATATAATTCCCTTAGTCTGTGGACCAGCATTGTAAAATGTCCATTAAATATCCATGAAATGTTTGTTGAGTTCATTTGCCCATGATTTGGGTTCTATCTGTTATGGTGGCCATTGAGGACTGGAGAGGTGGCATGTTGTGTGGAGTTACTGGCATGAAAGCCAGCTCAGGTTGGGTCACTGCTGCACTTGCACTGCTTCTTGTAAAGCTCATCCTCCACTGCTGGTGGTTCCTGCTGTAGCATTTCCTAGAACATGCAACTTGAAACATGAAACAACAATTTAAAGGTATATCCATTACAGTCCCTGTCTCTAGTCCCTTTGGACATGCAGTGTATTCCTTCCCTTGCTTCTCCTGCAGTTGGATTTATCCGTGGCCACAGATGCTTTGAGGTGCATCTGTTCTGGTGTGGCTTTATCTACAGCTGCAGACACTTCAGGGTGTCCTGCTTCTGCATGGACTTATCCACAGGTCACAGTCCCTTGGACTGAAGTTGACACTGGAGCTTCAGCCTGTCCAGCAGAGCAACACAGATGTCCTGGCCATCAGCCAGCCCAGGCACTTGGTCACTGCTGTTATCAAAGTACTTCCAGGCACAGCAGGGTGAGATGATATGCCCTACAGCAAACAGCAAGAGCAAAAGGAAGCCATTAACAAGCACTGGACCCCAATCTATGTTAAGACAAGCAAACCCCATGGCAAGAACAGGAACCTACAAATTAATAGGTAGAAAGTTATAACAGCTATACATTCTGCATAGCAAACTTCAGTCAAGTCTGCTGTTACCTCAAACCTTTCAGGCCCCACGTTGTGCTTTAACCCCACGTGTGGGTTGAGATAAAGACAGTTTAGTAGGCAAAGAAACAAGCAAAGCAAAATAAGGAATTAATGCACTGCTTCCCCTCTGCAGGCAGTTGTTCAGCCTTCCCCAGGAAAGCAAGGCTCTGTCAAACTTAATGCTGAATTGGGAAGACAAATGCCTTAATGCTGAACATTCCCCCTTCCTCCTTTCCTGCAGTTTTTATTGACGAGTACAGTGTCTTATGGCATGGAAAATCCCTTTGGTCCCTTGAAGTCAGCTGTCCCAGCTGTGTCCCCTGCCAGCTCCTTGTGCTCTCTCACCCTGGTGGGAGAGCCTGGGAAGCAGAGGCGGTCTTGATGCTAGGTGGGCACTGTACAGCAATAGCCAAAACATCCCTGTCTTATCAATAGAATCACAAAAATCCAAAAACATCACCGTACAAGCTATTATGAAGAAAATATACTGTAACTCAAACCATAAGCCAGTTAAGTAAATTAAAAAAAAAAAGCTTAAATGATCAAAAAGTCATCATGAATAATCACTGTGTGAAAGACATGACAAGCTCAAAATGCTCAGCAACTGAGAAATATATATATATATGTATTTTTTTTAAATCAAGCTAACTTATGGGAGGTGAATTCTTATTAAGTAATGTTGGTAAAAGACTGTCACAGAATTGCCTGACCAAAAGCATTTATACATTACAAAAGCTCCTCTAAAAATTGTTATTTGATGAGTAGATGAGGCTACTGTTGCAAAATAAAGCACTGCAGAGGGATACTGTCATGACAGCAGCCCTTCTCTGTCAGTGCAAAGGCAGGTCATGAAGAGTGTGTCCAAAGGCTTCTAAAATACTGTCACAAAGTGCCTAAATCATCCTTACAAGCTCTTTCATCTGTTTTAAATGCATTGTTCTCTGGAACATTTCAACTTGAAAGAAACTGATTTTTTCAGTTTAAGTCATCAGGCCATAACAACAAACTTTGACAGTCTTGCATTCAAAGCACTTCAGTGTCAGTTCACAGGATGAGACAAGTACCAGCAGAAGATGAACCACTCCTGATTCCTCAGAGCCAAATTTAAAGTTGAACTTTCCTCAGGAAGAGTAAGTGTCTGTATTCAACTTATTCACGCTCATGTACAAATCCTACCACTTCTCTTGCCATGGTTTCTGAGAATGAAATCATAACCAATCATGTCTGGGAGATGGGAAGAAGTTGTGGGCATATGTTTACTATTTCACAAGTACTAGAGACAGGGTCTTCTCCGTGAAGTGAAGAAAGAACAAGCTACTCTGCTTCACACTGTACATTACTCTCATCTAACTTTTAGGGGTTTTGCAACCACTGTGGCTGAGGAAATACCATTTTATTCCAAAAACCAAGACTATGCAGTGTAAGAAAAGAGTTAGTGCTGCGTGTGATGCTCATTCCGGAGTCCTTTGTTTACATCTTGTGCAGAGCTCTCTGTAAAATAGAAGATGTCTCTTTATCACTGAATGAAAAATAAATTTTGTTTCACTGTCCTTTAATCAATGTTTTTCTAGTGACACCACAGGGACTAATTTTAAAATTAAAGTTCTTATTGAAAAATGTAACTTCTGGATAAAATCCCAGGTCCTCAGAGTCACTTCTCATTGCAGTCTCAGTCAAAACAGCCACTGGGTCAAAGTTCAGAAAATCAGTGTGACTGCAATTCACTTGGCAAGCTGGGACTTGTCTCCAGTATTTTTCAGAGGTTTTAAAGATTTTATTCCAAGAGATATTCTCCTCCATTTTCCTTTTATTTGAAGGTACCCAAATGAGCAAGGTTTTTAAAATGTGTATTTTCAGCAGTAGGTGGCACTATGAAGTTTCTAGCTTCATATTTATTATAACATAAAATAATACAAAATATTATGCAAAGACATTAGAAATAACCTCATCAAAATATTGTTAATAGTGCATTATTTGAAAATATGGCCTGATCTTTCCATTTTTCTATCACTTTAAAAAGAGTGTGAAAAAATTTTAGAAAAAAATTCTGGTGATAAATATTTTTCTAAATATTGCAATTGACAAAAAGTCTAGTGTAAAAATATGAATAATGAGAATGTCTAACATAAAAATAGATGATTAATAAAATTTAATATTATATGTGTCATAAGAAGTTCTATATACTCTTACTCTCCAGTAAAGTACCACTGTGGATTGTTCTTGAATTATACTATTTCAGCTACTTCAATTTTCCAGGAAATTATACATATCTCATTTGCATATATTACAATATTGCAATTATGAATGTCAATACACATAGAATTCTCATACAATCATAGAATGGTTTGGGTTGGAAGGGATCCTAAAGATCATGTAGTTCCAACCCCCATGCCTGAGCAGGGACACCTCCCTCCAGACCATGTTGCTCCAAGCCCCATCCAACCTGCCCTTGAACACTTCCAGGGAGGGGGCACCCACAACTTCCCTGGGCAACCAGTTCAAGTGTCTCACCACCCACACTAAAAATTTCTTCCTAATATCTAATCTAAATCTACCCTCTTCAAGCTTGAAACCTTTTCCCTTGTCCTATCACTACACGCCGTTGTGAGAAGTCCCTCTCCACCTTTCCTGTATGCCCTTTCAGGTACTGGAAGGCCTCTCTAAGGGCTCCTTGCTGCCTTCTCTTCTCCAGGCTGAACAACCCCAACTCTTAGCAGTCTTCATAGGGGAGGTGCTCCAGCCCTCTGATCATCCTTGTGGCCCTCTTTTGCTTCACCCATGAAGTCCTTATAGACTAGATGTGTAAGTTTTATAAGCTAAATAAACATAGACTAACAGGAATACTGGAAATGGAAAAACATTTTGATTTTTCTCTACTTGGCCAAAAGTTCATATTTACAAGTGGAAACCAAAGCATGACATGTGGGGCCCACATTCCTCTATGTATACCACATGGAGATGTTACTATCCTAAATAAAATCCAGGATTAGAAAGATGCAATATTAAATTGGAAATATCTTCTTCAGAATTTTGCTAATACAAAAAGCCATACAGGGCAACTAACAAATGAGCCAGGTTTTGCAGGTAGTTCAGGTTCTCTAATGAAATGAAGATAACAATAGTGCAAAAGTATTACTAATACCTTGTTTCAGAAAGTTCCTAATGCCATAAACCTTGGTAGGAATAGAGCAGTGATATACAGTATTTTCATTAAGCTGACTTTTGGATAGCTGCCTTACTCATCAGAAATGAAAAGCTGGTCTGCCTGAGCTTAGTGAAGTGAAGAAAGGAAAGGAGAAAAGAAATTAAGTTAGGAACACAAACAAAATATATAGTCAGTGCTCTTTTATCTGTCCTGGCCAGAAAGTGTCTTTTATTTTTTTTCCTACCCCAGCCTCCAAGCAAGCTGCTTAGCTTTGCATACTATTTCTGCACTATGATAGAATCTATGCCAACACCTAAGATTCACGTTTGCTTTTATTTGGCTTTTGATTAAATAAAGCCTGTAGAAAAGACACCTTTATAGCCTCAGGACCATTTTTCACAAACTGACATTGTGTATTACTCATTTTGTGCTAATGTGGTCTGCTTGATGTTTCCTCTAAGACTGAAAAATTTAAAAACTAGTACTTAATAAAAACATCATTTGCATGAAGCTGGCAGCAGCTATGGTCAAAGGTTTTTTAATTTGTGACAGTCCACTTCCATTTCTCCTGAGTCTTCAACAGAGTCCTTTCCCCTGGTTTCATCTGGGTCCACTTTTAGATCACAGAATGTAACGGTACTGCAAAAATAATACATGGGAATATACTTAAAATTTGGTGCTGGTTCTCCATTACAAATGATTTATTGTTGACAAACATTCTTCCTCTATGGAATCAAAGCCAAGAGCTCCTTCGATATACTTACTTCATTGAGTGATGCAGCATGTGTTCTTCTAAGACCTCTATAATATGTTCAGAGGCTCTATGGATGTGTTTTAACTAAATCTGCATCATAAGGCAGGTGCTCCCACTATATTTAGTGCAGATAACATGCATATAATACATCTATTTGGAGTGCAGGTTCTTCCTTCAAATGGATATATTTATCAACTTCATATAATAACAGTAAGCAATATCTTTGGGTAGACACCTACCTGCAACATGATGGTGCAAAGAAATTTTTTCATTATTACAGATGTACTGAATTTTTAGACTTGTGCTATTTCTTCTACCTTCTGGGGCAGATGTGAAAATGAGATTTTTACACAAGTCTTGTTTAAATTGCAAGGTGCACTAACACAGCTTACTGGTTGTGAACACAAAAAGCAGGCATAGAGCACCAGCCTGAGAGGGACTGACCATAGCAGCACCCTATCTGCACACCACAGGAGATGAGTAAGCATCTGTAAAGGAATATTTACATCTCCTATTGTGGCTAGTAGGTGTCCTATGGTTATATTAGTTGCAAAAAGAGTGACCCAAGGGTCATATGAAAGGTATATATTGTTATACACTCTATAGCAGTGGTCAAACCCTTTCCAAAGCTGCATCCAGGCCATTGAATTCATTCTATTTGACTGCTCCCTGTATTTCCAAGTGGAATTCAGCTTGCTCTCTGATTAATGTCATTTACCAAATAATCACAAGTGATTTAAGACAAGACCCTCCAGTAACTTGGTAGCTATGACATAGGGGTAGGAGTCCCGGCCCGTGGTCCATCTGCTCTAAAGCATTCCCTCCCGCTTTTGGGTGTGCTGCGGACATCAGGACCAGTGACATTACTGCTCGGAGGGGGAGCTCGTCTGAACCAACTTGGAGTTTATACCTGTGCGTACCGAACCCCCACTCAGCCCATCTCGGTTCTGGCTGGTTGGCCAGTTCGGTCTCCCCAGCCTGGCAGAAGGCAGAGGGTGCCCAAGCAGCCGGCGAGGCTGCCGCTCCTCCGCTCCTCCCCTCCAGCCCTCCAGCCCCCCAGCCTGGCTCGACAGTGCTCTCCGCCGCTTGCGTGACGCCTGGGCCGATCGGTTCGGCCACCGGAGCCGCCGAAGTGCCGGAAGTGGGCGAAGTTCCCCGCACGACCGCCGCCGCTGCCGGGAAAGGAGCCGCCTCCGTGGGCTCCTGCAGCCGCTGACTGGCTGGACGGCGGCGGGGCGGAGCGCGGGGGCGGCCGCTGGTCCGGCCCGGCCAGGGCCGCCTCCGCCTCCCAAGAGCACTGGAACGAGCGGGCAGGCGGTACCGGGCCAGTGGCCACCGCGCCGTACCGGCCTCCCC
>JAAWXA010000031.1:7626847-7675096 GCA_038090715.1 Florisuga fusca | reverse complement strand
TGAACTCACCCTGTGCGGCCTGAGGCCGGCCGGCAGCAGCTGTTGCACAATCATGCACTGCCCCGGGGCCGCTTTTGGGTGAGTTCAGCCTCTCACACCCAGCCTGAGGAGCCTGAACCAGGGGAGTCCAGGCCTCGGCCTCTGGGCTGTGACCGGAGTGCTGCCCTCGCACCTCCGCCCGCAGGAAGCGCCTCTCGAGAGGCTTGAGCTGCTATGGGACGCAGGAAAAGGTTATGTCTTGGTGCTCTCCTCCGAAGACAAACCTCTTGGATGCCTAGGGGCATTTGGATGTGTTTGTGTTTTGTACTCTCATGCTAAGAAAGCTCTTGTCTGTGAGCCTGGAGAAGTTCAGTACTTTCGGGTTGCAAACTAGTTGCACAAGAGTGTAGTATATAACCGACAGCATAACCGAACTGCATTTTAGATTTATGTAATAGTTACATGTTTTTCTTGGAAATTGAAATGAAAAAAATACTCTTATCAAATGTAAAGAAGTAGTACTTATGACTTAAACTTGGGATGTTTATATTCTTTTATTACTACGAATTTACCCGACTTGAGTTTTGGGGCTCTTCCACTGTATGTTGGTAAAATGTATGCTAGGCAACACAGGCATTTTTAACTTTTTCTGGCCATCCTTGTGGATGCATAATTGCATACTTCATACACTTAACATCTTTTTAACAGCGCTGGATGCACCTTTTTCTGTTCATTGAATGCTATTGCTTTTCTCTCTTAGGCCACTCATGGCTTTGCCTGGCCCATCTGCTTTTTCAACCCCAGGTAGCACGTCCGTAACCCCTAGTTTGCCTCCATGGTTTCTTGGAAAATACTGCAGGCTCTTGGCCTGTGCTACGTAAACACCCGGTGAATTTCTCTTTGGCTGTAGTACCCAGCTCTGGTATTTATGCTCTCATTTCTGAGAGAGCCTTGACAGACTGATTCTGTTGTACCTGCTTTTGCACCTTCCTGCCCAATGCACTACAAGTTCTCTGCCAGCAAACCTTGCATTTGTTACTTGTTTGCCTACTTGGTCAAACCCTTTCTACCAGGCCACCTGTTGCAGTTCTCCTATCTAAGATCAACAGCTGCTGGTTTCTTCTCTTGCAGACCTAGCTTGAAAAGGCACTGTGTTTTTTTAGATCATGAATGATTACCATTTTTGATACTTAGTTTTAAATGTATTTATTAAATGGAACTTTAAAATACCCTTTCCCATAAAATGTTCACTCAAAATGAGAGGCAGGGACCATGTTCTTTGTTTAGCCCCTCAGATTTTGCAAGCCAGCATGAGAAGGGTGTGCATTTGGGCAAATACTGTACAAGCGCTTAGTTGTGTGTGTCTGGTAGCAGTTATCACAGCAGTAAAGGTGAATGTGAAGGACTCGGATTGATCTAGTTCCTTAACCAGAATATAAAATCACCACTACGTACTTTTGTGAGAGTTTAGCAGTGCCGTTGCCCACAGTATTAATTGAAGAAGTACTCCTTTGTTGTATCTCTCTGCCTGGAAATAGGGTGCACCTCTGTATGCAGAGATGTTGCCTGTTAGACACTAACAACACAGGTATTGAAACACAAGATGTGGAAGAATGCAATGGAACAAGCATCAGGATGTTTCTGTTCTCTTCAGTCAGCTTGAAGTTATTAAAATGGTTGCTTGTAACCTTGTAAAAAAAAACCTCAACAGGCTTATCAGTTATTAAATTTTGTGCCTCACAACAAGAAGAGAACAAAAAGAATTTGCTTTTCAAGAAAAAGAATGAAGCTGTGGGTTGCACTTAGGCTGAAGTGAGACCAACTGTAACAACTGGCAGTGCAAAATGAGCAAATAATAGAGTGCCTGTGTAAGTGGATCTTAGGATTTTTTTCTACCTTGAGAGCTGCTCAGTAAGTGTGATCTCTTCAGTCTAAGGGAGTTTAACGAGGAATTACACAGACTTTTTGTATGCCATGCTGCATTACGTTGTTGAAGTAATGAGTTTATTTTTTATTCCCTAGTGGCCTGTCACTTCCACATGAGGTAGATTCTGCAGGCAAACAAGCACATCACTCAACAAGTCTTAGTTTTTTGGTTTGATTGTTTGGGTTTTTGGTTGTGGTTTTTTTTTTCGTTCCTGTTTGTTTTTATTTCTTGGTAATTAGGTTTAATAGTCCTGTTGAAAAAGAGTATCTGATCAAAATATCTGTAGAAATGTCTACTTATATATGTGGATAAATTTCAATATAAGAAAACATCCACATTTCTGAATATAAAGTTCTCCACTAAAATTATGGACAAGTTTGGAGGAAGTAGATGTGAGAGCATCAAGCTCTGTCTTCAGTAAAAGCATTGATTTTAACCCTCTTGGTTTTTCAGTGCTCACTTAGATCTTAAGTTACACTCATAGAGCTTTATTTCCTTCAAAACTCATAAAGGAATATTGTTCAGTTAAGCCAGTGGTTGATATACTGTAATGTATTATGTTTAGCTGAAATTAATGTAGACTGATGGGAACTGAGTGTGTCAGTCCCTTCCAGAAAAGAGCTAAGTGGATGTGATTGTGTTGTAGTAAATGAATGTGCCCATCAGATGAACATGGGCAGTAGTTTGTCTTTAAAATGTGGTAAGAATTTACAATTATATCGGAAATTGATGGAAGTGCAAGAAGTTAATTGCCTCTGAAAATCTGACTTGGAGAAGCTTGTGGTTAGGACTCAAGTTGGAGAAGAGTTTGGCTTTGGAAACTGGGAAACATTTGAAAGGGACCACTCTGAAACAAAAAAAGAAAATCCAGTGTAAGCAGAGGGAAGCAGGATCATCTTGTGTGCTTTACAGTACTTCATGTGTTTTTATAGCACTGTGCAGGAGGTTAGGAAGGTTTGTGTACACTTCCCACTAATGTTCATGGACACAAGACTAAATTTTGGCTCTGTCTCTTTTTTCTTTTTAATTTGAAAAAACAGAAATTATTGATATAACGTTAATCCTGCTGCATTCTTGTTCAGCATATGTATGCTCCTGAAGGATAAGGATATTGTTAAAAATGTGTCAGATCATTATATACAGTGTCATGCTTTCTATTTCTTTTTATATCTGTTTTTTAGAGTTCTGTATCTTAAATTTGCAAAGCAAAAAGATGTCTGTTTGATAGATATTGCTACTTTTGTGATCCTGACTGAAATGAATGTACCAGTAGCATATTGCATGTACTTTTTGTTAAAGAAATTTTGGATACCTTTGTAGAATATGCTGGGCTTTGTGTGGAGATGATGACCAGGAACACCAGAAGTGGAAGGAGCCAAGTGAAATAATCATGCAATTACTTGCTCAATAAAATAAATTTAAAATATTTTTTCATGTATTTTTCCCTGTATAATAAAATTTTGTTATACTTGGTCCTTCATTAGAACCACTGAACTCCAAATCAGTAAAACCTGTCAGAGGCTGTAATTGAAAAATTTTTTAATGCATTAGATTTTTAAAAGAGCATGAAAGAGTCATTTGCAGGCCCAGAAAGGGGTGAGCTTAGGGGAGGAGAGAATGCAGAAAGGTCAGATGCTGACAGCAAATTAGGCCAAATGTGCCCATGATTTTTGTATCTAGAACGCTGCTTCTTTCCTTTTTTTGTCTCTTTGAAATTGTAAAGATAAGCCTTAAAGTGCCAAAACCTTTCACTAAAGTTAGGCTAATTAGTGAAATTGTGGTATATTTGCTGTGACTGTGTTGGCTGAGGCAGGGCTAGTGCAGTACAAGTCCAGGCAGTAGCTGGTTCGTATGAATTAAATATTAATCCTGTGCTGCTGGGCTTGAATTGCAGCCAGCAAAAAGTCCTCCAAAGTCTCCAGGTTAATCACCTAGTTAAAGTTTATTTTGGCTTCCATCTTATTCCAACCCCCAGTAAGCTATTATTTTAATATAACACATTCCTAGAGAACTTGAAAGGGTCAGAAGTCTGTTCAGTTTTCTGATAGTGTATTACACCAAAGGTGGACNGGGGGGGGGGGGGGGGCAGGAGCTCGGAGTAGCCGGGGAGGGCGGTAGGGCCGGCCCCGGCCCCTGAGGGAGCGGCTGGGGAGGCGCCCGCCGCTGGAGGGGCTTCCCGCAGCGTCCCCGTGTACCTCTCGCTCCTCGCTCGGGTGAGTTACTGAGTTATCTCAGGTTTCCTTCGCTTGTAGCGCAGTTGCCTCAGCGGGGCCCTGGCCCTGGCCCTGTGCGGCCTGAGGCCGGCCGGCAGCAGCTGTTGCACAATCATGCACTGCCCCGGGGCCGCTTTTGGGTGAGTTCAGCCTCTCACACCCAGCCTGAGGAGCCTGAACCAGGGGAGTCCAGGCCTCGGCCTCTGGGCTGTGACCGGAGTGCTGCCCTCGCACCTCCGCCCGCAGGAAGCGCCTCTCGAGAGGCTTGAGCTGCTATGGGACGCAGGAAAAGGTTATGTCTTGGTGCTCTCCTCCGAAGACAAACCTCTTGGATGCCTAGGGGCATTTGGATGTGTTTGTGTTTTGTACTCTCATGCTAAGAAAGCTCTTGTCTGTGAGCCTGGAGAAGTTCAGTACTTTCGGGTTGCAAACTAGTTGCACAAGAGTGGAGTATATAACCGACAGCATAACCGAACTGCATTTTAGATTTATATAATAGTTACATGTTTTTCTTGGAAATTGAAATGAAAAAAAATACTCTTATCAAATGTAAAGAAGTAGTACTTATGACTTAAACTTGGGATGTTTATATTCTTTTATTACTACGAATTTACCCGACTTGAGTTTTGGGGCTCTTCCACTGTATGTTGGTAAAATGTATGCTAGGCAACACAGGCATTTTTAACTTTTTCTGGCCATCCTTGTGGATGCATAATTGCATACTTCATACACTTAACATCTTTTTAACAGCGCTGGATGCACCTTTTTCTGTTCATTGAATGCTTTTGCTTTTCTCTCTTAGGCCACTCATGGCTTTGCCTGGTCCATCTGCTTTTTCAACCCCAGGTAGCACATCCATAACCCCTAGTTTGCCCCCGTGGTTTCTTGGAAAATACTGCAGGCTCTTGGCCTGTGCTACGTAAACACCCGGTGAATTTCTCTTTGGCTGTAGTACCCAGCTCTGGTATTTATGCTCTCATTTCTGAGACAGCCTTGACAGACTGATTCCGTTGTACCTGCTTTTGCACCTTCCTGCCCAATGCACTACAAGTTCTCTGCCAGCAAACCTTGCATTTGTTACTTGTTTGCCTACTTGGTCAAACCCTTTCTACCAGGCCACCTGTTGCAGTTCTCCTATCTAAGATCAACAGCTGCTGGTTTCTTCTCTTGCAGACCTAGCTTGAAAAGGCAGTGTATTTTTTTAGATCACAAATGATTACCATCTTTCATATTTAGTTTTAAATGTATTTATTAAATGGAACTTTAAAATACCCTTTCCCATAAAATGTTCACTCAAAATGAGAAGCAGGGACCACATTCTTTGTTGAGCCCCTCAGATTTTGCAAGCCAGCATGAGAAAGGTGTGCATTCGGGCAAATACTGTACAAGCCCTTAGTCGTGTGTGTCTGGTAGCAGTTATTACAGCAGTAAAGGTGAATGTGAAGGACTCAGATTGATCTAGTTCCTTAACCAGAATATAAAATCACCACTACGTACTTTTATGAGAGTTTAGCAGTGCCATTGCCCACAGTATTAATTGAAGAAGTACTCCTTTGTTGTATCTCTCTGCCTGGAAATAGGGTGCACCTCTGTATGTAGAGATGTTGCCTGTTAGACACTAACAACACAGGTATTGAAACACAAGATGTGGAAGAATGCAGTGGAACAAGCATCAGGATGTTTCTTGCAAAAATGTGTTATTCTCGATTTAGCTGTTCTCTTCAGTCAGCTTGAAGTTATTAAAATGGTTGCTTGTAACCTTGTAAAAAAAAACCTCAACAGGCGAAGAGAACAAAAAGAATTCGCTTTTCAAGAAAAAGAATAAAGCTGTGGGTTGCACTTAGGCTGAAGTGGGACCAACTGTAACAACTGGCAGTGCAAAATGAGCAAATAATAGAGTGCCTGTGTAAGTGGATCTTAGGATTTTTTTCTACCTTGAGAGCTGCTCAGTAAGTGTGATCTCTTCAGTCTAAAGGAGTTTAACGAGGAATTACACAGACTTTTTGTATGCCATGCTGCATTACGTTGTTGAAGTAATGAGTTTATTTTTTATTCCCTAGTGGCCTGTCACTTCCACATGAGGTAGATTCTGCAGGCAAACAAGCACATCACTCAACAAGTCTTAGTTTTTTGGTTTGATTGTTTGGGTTTTTGGTTGTGGTTTTTTTTTTCGTTCCTGTTTGTTTTTATTTCTTGGTAATTAGGTTTAATAGTCCTGTTGAAAAAGAGTATCTGATCAAAATATCTGTAGAAATGTCTACTTATATATGTGGATAAATTTCAATATAAGAAAACATCCACATTTCTGAATATAAAGTTCTCCACTAAAATTATGGACAAGTTTGGAGGAAGTAGATGTGAGAGCATCAAGCTCTGTCTTCAGTAAAAGCATTGATTTTAACCCTCTTGGTTTTTCAGTGCTCACTTAGATCTTAAGTTACACTCATAGAGCTTTATTTCCTTCAAAACTCATAAAGGAATATTGTTCAGTTAAGCCAGTGGTTGATATACTGTAATGTATTATGTTTAGCTGAAATTAATGTAGACTGATGGGAACTGAGTGTGTCAGTCCCTTCCAGAAAAGAGCTAAGTGGATGTGAT
Source organism: Florisuga fusca (assembly GCA_038090715.1). Lineage (NCBI taxonomy): Eukaryota > Metazoa > Chordata > Aves > Apodiformes > Trochilidae > Florisuga > Florisuga fusca. Next base: position 7,668,376 of record JAAWXA010000031.1, on the reverse strand, counting down.
TGTGTTGTAGTAAATGAATGTGCCCATCAGATGAACATGGGCAGTAGTTTGTCTTTAAAATGTGGTAAGAATTTACAATTATATCGGAAATTGATGGAAGTGCAAGAAGTTAATTGCCTCTGAAAATCTGACTTGGAGAAGCTTGTGGTTAGGACTCAAGTTGGAGAAGAGTTTGGCTTTGGAAACTGGGAAACATTTGAAAGGGACCACTCTGAAACAAAAAAAGAAAATCCAGTGTAAGCAGAGGGAAGCAGGATCATCTTGTGTGCTTTACAGTACTTCATGTGTTTTTATAGCACTGTGCAGGAGGTTAGGAAGGTTTGTGTACACTTCCCACTAATGTTCATGGACACAAGACTAAATTTTGGCTCTGTCTCTTTTTTCTTTTTAATTTGAAAAAACAGAAATTATTGATATAACGTTAATCCTGCTGCATTCTTGTTCAGCATATGTATGCTCCTGAAGGATAAGGATATTGTTAAAAATGTGTCAGATCATTATATACAGTGTCATGCTTTCTATTTCTTTTTATATCTGTTTTTTAGAGTTCTGTATCTTAAATTTGCAAAGCAAAAAGATGTCTGTTTGATAGATATTGCTACTTTTGTGATCCTGACTGAAATGAATGTACCAGTAGCATATTGCATGTACTTTTTGTTAAAGAAATTTTGGATACCTTTGTAGAATATGCTGGGCTTTGTGTGGAGATGATGACCAGGAACACCAGAAGTGGAAGGAGCCAAGTGAAATAATCATGCAATTACTTGCTCAATAAAATAAATTTAAAATATTTTTTCATGTATTTTTCCCTGTATAATAAAATTTTGTTATACTTGGTCCTTCATTAGAACCACTGAACTCCAAATCAGTAAAACCTGTCAGAGGCTGTAATTGAAAAATTTTTTAATGCATTAGATTTTTAAAAGAGCATGAAAGAGTCATTTGCAGGCCCAGAAAGGGGTGAGCTTAGGGGAGGAGAGAATGCAGAAAGGTCAGATGCTGACAGCAAATTAGGCCAAATGTGCCCATGATTTTTGTATCTAGAACGCTGCTTCTTTCCTTTTTTTGTCTCTTTGAAATTGTAAAGATAAGCCTTAAAGTGCCAAAACCTTTCACTAAAGTTAGGCTAATTAGTGAAATTGTGGTATATTTGCTGTGACTGTGTTGGCTGAGGCAGGGCTAGTGCAGTACAAGTCCAGGCAGTAGCTGGTTCGTATGAATTAAATATTAATCCTGTGCTGCTGGGCTTGAATTGCAGCCAGCAAAAAGTCCTCCAAAGTCTCCAGGTTAATCACCTAGTTAAAGTTTATTTTGGCTTCCATCTTATTCCAACCCCCAGTAAGCTATTATTTTAATATAACACATTCCTAGAGAACTTGAAAGGGTCAGAAGTCTGTTCAGTTTTCTGATAGTGTATTACACCAAAGGTGGACTTTGTGCCATAGAATACAGTTTTAGGTGAAGGGAAAAGAACACAGTATGTTACCCAGATTAGTTATTTTTCAGTCATAATCTAGTTTAACTGGTTCTGAGAACACTTCACCTGCTACCTGTGCAGGTCTTTATACACTGACCACTGAAGAGTCAAGTAGGAGGAGTTGGAAGTCTTTACTCTGAATTCGTGTTATCCAAAGATGACTGATATACAGTGAACTGAAATCCTGCTCAGGATTGCTCAATAGTAATACTTTTATGGCATATTTGTTTTATTAAGGTAAACAGCTTAACCAGACAGTAAGAAATAAGGCCAGCAACAGTTCTGTCATGTATAGAACTGCTTTAAACCATGAAAGGCTTATCTGAAACATATACCAGGCAAATACATTTCGAGTAAAGATAGGTATTGTGTACTTTTATCTTTTCTACCCAGTAACTGCTTTCTGTACAGGAAAAGTAAAGCTAGTGATAGTCACATATTAATTGTCAGTAGCAAGAAGTTAATTGATGGGATAGCATTTAACTTTCTCTAAAATGTAAGAACAGTATTACTACTTCACATGAAATAAGCACAGAGACTGCTCTATCTCAGGTTTTCTTTGTTTCAGTGATTTAAAAATATATATTTACTAATTTTACTTCACTACCTTTTAAGATAAGGAAATGAAAAAATACATTCCCCAGCGAGTATCTTGTTTTAATATTAGTTTTACCTTGACATGCCTAGCACAGCAGTGTCTGCTTCAAATATCTCAGAAGTGTCTCAGAACCACATATACAAATTAAATATTGACTTGCCAATTGAAATTAAATATTACTTTGGAAAGCCAAGCAGTTTATAACACATCAAGTAAAGATAACTGTTTTGCATTATTTGACTGCTTTGAAGAGGAGGATTTGTCTTCATCTAATGAAACATCTTCTGTTTTCTGCCTTTAGCTACTTTGAATTGTTGGTAAGAATACTTGTTCAGTTTTCTTTAATGTTATTCTCTAATGCTGACAGATTGACTTTCTCTTTGTCTCTTAATTTCCACTTAATATTGACTTTAAAAGAATTAATTCAATTGCTTTGATATGTCGGTCATGGAGATGATGGAAAGCTGATGGGAGTTAATGGGAGCATTAATAACTTGGTTAGATTAGCATTGTTTCACTAGTAGAGTATGACTGCACCTCAGCCCTGGCATGAGTACTGGTTGGCAAGACTGTAGCAGAATGGCTATAGCTTACAAATAATACTTAAATGACTGCAATTTGTGTACTACTGATGCTGTTGAAGTTTTTCATTTTGGCAGTTTAGGCTTCTGATTTTGGCCAGATTAAATGCAGTTTTCATACAGGGAAGAAGGAAAAGTGTTTATTTTTAACTGAGTTATTTTGAAAATTCTATAAATGGCTATTGTGTTGCCTGTCTTTACAGTTAAACCATTTCAAGAAGTGCCTTTAGAGGCTATTGCAGTACTGAGGGATTTGAGATCACCCAACCTTTTACTTGTGTTGTGGAGTCTTAAGATTTTGAGCCCAACTTCTGCAATATTGTGAGCCAATATAATTTAAAAAGAGGAAAATTAAGTTCCTTTAAGTTTGATGTTGCAGCAACAAGTTATGTAAGACCAGTTTCAGACAGTCTGTATCAAACCTTTTAAGGAAGTATCTTCTGTATGGCTGTGAAACATAAAGATAGCAACTTTACCCTCCTTGCCTCCACCTCTGTCTTACAGTTTCAAAGTTTTATTACTGTTTGCTCTCTTGGTTTTACATGCTGTTTCTTTTAAGAATTAAAAAATCCCCACTCCTGGACACTGCTTGCAAAACAAACTTTACATAACTGAGAAATTGTCTCAGAAGGAGCTTGGTTGATAGCCTGCCTTCAAGAAGAGGTTTGTTTTACGATTAAGGGTGTGCCTATTTGTTGTGTTTGAAATTAATGCCCACTAAATGTTGAAGCAGTGACTTTCCTGTGAAAAGCTGCTGTGACTTAGGTTTGCTTCCTGCTCAGATCATCACCACCATTTAGCTATAAAGAGCTATGATAGAAAGATCTGGGAGGGGAGGTGATGGTGGTGTTTATTTGAACCCTTGTGATAAAATTAATGCTTCCCTACTCATTGCTATAATTAGATTGGAACAGTTCCTGTGCTGCTTGGGCTGTTGGGAGATCCCCATGCAGAATTCCCAGGCAACATGTGGTGGATGCAAGTCTGTCAGCCTGAATGCTGCCTTTTCCCATGGAAGATGGTCAGTCTTTTTCTGTTCCACAGCTGGCATTTATGTTTTGTACAGCCTGGGCCTGGAAACTCAGTATTATTCTTTCTATCTTCAACAACTGTTTGCTTAAGTTATGTGCTGTTGGGTAAGAAGGCTGAATTTTATCCTAAAACAGGGTATTTCCAGTTCCAATACAAAAAGCCCTGGTATTTCCAGTTAGGTTAAATGTGACCAGGTGACATGTTCTGCAGTCAGCTGGATAATAAAATGATGGGCACAAATGATGGCAGAGATGGGTGGGCAGCTCTGAGAGTTGGTGTAGGGACTTGAGTAGCAGAGGTCATCTGAGACTTTATCAGTGGGAGCATTCTGTGCCCAGCTTGTTACACTAATTCTTGTCTTCACTGGCACTGCAGGAGCAGTGACTGATACGTGTGCACCAGTGCAGATAATATAGTCATTAAGTGTCCTTGGAAGAAGTGTACTGTAGACTGGTGCAATCTTCTGTGAATTATTTGACACAAGATGCATGGACATATTTTCTGTTTTATAACATTGAATTATATTCGCACTTCCTTTTCTTCTACAGATGGGTCTTGAGCAGATCTGTGTCAGCTAAGGAATTTCTGTGAGATTGTCCCACTGATATTTGTAAAATAAATCAGACAAATATGAGTAAACTTTGCAAACAAGCAGGATTTAAGATACCTACAGATGAAAATGGAAGTACTTCAGTAACAATAATACTATTGAAACAGCATAATACGATAAAACAGAATGTATATTTGAAACTAAGTGTACCTTCTGACAGCAAGTCTTCAAATTATTTAAATTGAATTCTTAGGCTATGGAAATGCACATCATGTTGAGGTGTCTCATAGCCGTGTATGTTGTAACAGAGTTACAGCACAGTGACTTCTGATACTGTGCTTCTTAATTTAGTTTTAATATTTGAACTAGAATATTATCAGGTCATTTCTTCAACTTGTATAAATTGTTTTGAATCAATGGAATGTTGTATTTCCACGGAACGTTTCCCAGCTTGATTTGTGATCCTTTATTGTCTGCCACTCCAGGCATCCAGTCTGCACCTCCCACTCCACGGAATCCTTGCTCAGCTGATAACCAGTGTGAATAACTCTAGGCATCCCTTGTTTCTCTAAGTTTCTTTTTGCTGACAAAATGAAGAATGGAAGCCACTTAAATAATGAGTTCTTTAAATTATTCTGAAAAACTCTGTTACTAAGGTCAGAACCATGGAATTATTTTAAATTCAAAATGAAGCTTGGGATAAGAGCTTTTGATAAATTGTGTGCGTATGTGGCAGAGATGGTGAACGGGGTCTTATAAAATGCAAGTAGTAATGACAGAATTAACATTTCATATCTGACTGAAAAGTGATTTATCCTAACAAGATTTCTGTCTCTCATTGTCTGAATTAACTGTGCTTTAGAGGAAATGTAGCATCATGCAATTTTTACTGATAATTTGCTATAGTTGGATTTTTCTTAAGTATTTACCGAGGTGTAAAGGAAATGAAGTGTTTTGGTCAAAGGCAGAAAACTGTTTCAGATCCAAACCTAATATTTTCTTTGCATTCTGTATATTGTTACTTTACAAGTAATCTTCCCAACCTTTTTCCTCAACAAATTTATTCTAATTACATCTGAAAAGCAATCAAATCTTCCATAATGTCATGTATGTGAAAAATCAGCTGTAAATGCTGATTTTAGAAACAGTTGCTAAATACAGGGTACTGTCATATGCTTGCAGACTGGGTAGCCTCCCTGTCCCAGTTTAATGTTTGTTAACTATACTAACTTTCATGGAGTATGTTTGCTGCTTCTGGATGGAAGAAGTATATTGACATGTTTATTTTTTGTGGCAAACCCTCTGGTTTTGGTTATTGCAGATGCTGGTAGACTGTGTAAGGGGATACACATCAGGGATTGGCCTCTACCTTGTTTTTTTTAAATACATCTACCCATTTAATCAGAAGGCTTAAAGAGGCATCCCCGTGATAATCAGCTGTACAGGCTGTGAGCCTCCTGGGTACCCAGGGAAAGTGATGAGTGGTGGAGGTTCTTGTATTGGATGGGATGAACACTGTTCAGTAACCAGTTAGGTTTGGGGAGTTCTGTTGGTTTTTTTGAGGATATTGAAAATTAGTGGGTTTATGTCATTTTGCAATAAGTATAAAACCATATACCTACTCTGGTTGATTCCTTGGAAGATGAATTAGCTAATTTTGCTTTCAGAATTTATAAATTGAGTCCTACGCAGGACTTTTAAAAGTGAGGGTTGGATGCACCACAGAGAAAAAAAGCTTTAGGTTTTTTAGTTTTGTACTTAGTGTTGTTCAATTCCTCAGTTGTTTCACTTTTTTTTTTTTAGCAACAGCTGTCAGTTTATTTGGTTTGTATGCATGTGGATGTCAGACACATTGGCCTTTCTTGAGCCTTTCTATTTTACTTGCTTAAAGGTCTAAGTGGTGGAGCTTCTTGAAACCTTTGTGGGGGTTGATGGCTTTTAGAGGATTGCTTTTTTGCTGTATTACAAGTGCTTGAGAAAATGAGTAAAATCCTTCCCTCAATCTGTGGTAAAACAACTCTCATCATGTATCTTGGTGTGGCCGGAGGAAAGGAAAAAGCTACATTAACTCCTTTCATCCAAACTAAATAATGATATTTCATGTCAATTTAGGGAGAGTATTTTTGGCCATCAGTGCATAGTTGAATGGTACTTTTATTTACTGAAGCTTTTCTGTAGTATGTCACTAATGAAAGCTGTGCATGGTGTCAAATAAACTGGATACTCATTAATTATTTGTTTCAAAAGATAGTGTCACCAACAGTAAAAATTTGCTACGCTGGGGCCTTCCTTCCTCAAATCAGTTACATTCCTGTACTGCCCAGTGGTGAAGAGGTGAGCAGTGATGTGTTGTGTGCCTTTTTTCTGCTGCGGGTTTTTTGTTTGTTTTGGTTTTTGTTTTTCCCTGGCAGAAAATAAAATTTCCAAGTTGAACACTCAAAAAAAAGAAAAAAAAGAAAAAAGAAAAAAAAACCCAACCAAAAAAACCACAACAAACCACACACACAAAAAAACCCAAAACACAACCAACCAACCAACCAAAAACAACAAAAAAACCCCACAAAAATACCACATGCTTATGTATTCAACACTCTTCATTGCCACTGAATTCCCAGCATTGTCCATATGTGGTATATGTGAAAAGTGTACATTAATTACAAGACTGATCCAGAGGGTATTTAACAGCTGTGCCCCACAGACTGTAGTGATACTGCAGCACTTCCAGGCTGATGTGGGGCTTGTGTGGCAAGTGCTCTGAGTTTGGAAGCATCCTTCCTCCTCAGCTCATCTCGGAAGTGTGGAAGAATTTCTTTCATTCAGCCTTATGTGCTACCAAAGGAGGTCAGTTGGATGTGTGCTGGCAGTACAGTCTGTGAACCTTATTGCTTTCTGATCCACACAGGTATCCTGTTGCTTGCCCAAATTATAGTTTGGCCTACAAACAACACCCACAAAGTTTCTTGTGAGATCGGTGAAGTGAAACTTGGTCAGACATGTCTCTTGTAATAGAATATGCTGTTTCCACATCCAGGATAACATCCAGCTGTAATGACCTATCTGGTGCCTGTCTCCATGACCGGCCCAGCCAACAGCGAAATGCCAGCTAAAAATGGGGCCTTCACAAGATGTCAGTGCAGTGAAAGTGCATAGTACAAGAAAGAATGTAAATAATCCTGGAGAATATTTTGACTGGAGCAAGCACACTGTTTTCATGTTAGGTTTTGAAACTCACTGTTGCAAGAAGTGTGTAATCCTGATTAAATCAAAATAGTGGCTAACGGGTTATAACATAAGGTTAGTGCAACCTAATAAATGTTATTTGTAGTTTTGTTAGGCTCTGTTTCTGTGTTCATTATTTCTTGCTTCCTGCTTTGTTTCATTAGACATAAGAGCATGCCATGATTTGACTGGATTGTGTTTCCCAGATGACTGAGCCCATTATTATAAACAAATCCTCTTGCAGATAAGGTAGTGAGTAGCCTGTGGCTGTGTCCACACACAGGACATGCCTGGCCGGGTACAGCAGGATAGCTTGGATATAATCTTTTAGCAGGTAATTGTTTTCCAAGTACAGTAGGTTCAATGTAGGATATGAATTGGGATACAAAGGCTTTGTATTCCTACGCTTAAAAGGTCAGTAGTATTTCCAGATGCTGTATGCTTTTGTATTATTTCTTTATCTGTAGGGTAAGGATTTTGCTGTTGTTGTACAAATGACAAAATTTAATAAATGCTAGAGGGGTTTTTTTATGGTGCAGTTTCGACCTGGGAGGAAAATAACCCAAGTGCAAACGGCCATTAAGATCAGCTTGTCCTGAAATGAGGTAAATCTGTCTGAGGTGGCTGCTATTTGAAAACCTTTCAGAATGGAGCTACATGGTGACGACAGCTAGGAAGAGACTGGATGTGGCACTCAGTGCCATGGTCTGGTAACGGCAGTGATCAAGGGTTGGACTTGATGATCTCTGAGGTCCCTTCCAACCCAGACGATTCTATGATTCTATGAAGTCAGCTTCCTGAGGCAACACAGCTGACTTCTGTTGCATCAAGCATGTAAAAACAAATAGCCTAACTACCACTCTTTTAATAACAATCTCATATAGTTGCATTATGCAGCTTGTGTAAGAGAATGTAACTTGAATACATATTAACATTGTGTATTTATTGACTGAATCGTTTTGTAATGTTGCTGATGCAAGACAGAATAAAGAAGCAGCAAGTGAAGTCATTCTGTTAAGCTCTAGGAGCGATCTAGAATTTCAGTACATCACCACAACAGTGTGAGTCCTTTGAGTGCAAGGACCATAACACTTTTGGACCAAGCAAATGGACAGTGGAAAGGTGAAATTGAGATTACCACAATATAATTACGACCTAAAAGGGAAGAAGAGACCCATCTAACAGAAACAGCAAAGCTCTGAAAAGATGTTTCATTGCTTTAGATACTGATTGTTTCAGAAAGCACCCTGGGATGTCAAGATTTAGGACCAAGTGTCAAGAAGCAGGATGATACCCATGGCCATTTTTGTCTTTTGCTTAGTGGCCAGTGGAGTCCATGTAAATATGGGCACATTAAATTTTTTCAGGAAAAGTTAATTGTCATCAGCTCACTCAGACCTCACTTTGTCTTTTCTTTTAGGCTAAGATAGAAATAGGGGAATTTAAAACAGATACTATGTATGACAGATTTGTCCAGAAATACTAGAGAACAACTTTTGAAAAATCAGATATTGTGCAAAGAAATAAGTACCAGTATCAGGGTTAAGACACTTTTTTGTGGGGTTTTTTTGGTTGCTTTTTTGTTTGGTTGGTTTTGGTTTTTTGTGGGGTTTTTTTTGTTTGTTTGTTGGTTTTTGGGGTTTTTTTTTGGGGGGGTGTTTGTTTTTTTTCTCTTCTTTAAAGATATTGAGGCAGGATCAGACTTGGGACTGTTCAGCCCCTTGGCATCACAGGCTACCTTATGGAATACATAATGGTTAAACAACTTAGAAAAACAAGGCTACTTCTGGAGTGGCTGAGGTAAAGCACAAAACAGTCTTCTGCAAAATGATCTGCAGCAGTAAGCAAGAATCCTCTGGTCTGTTGTAACAAAAGCAGTTGCCTCAAGGCAGCCCAGATATGTGGTGGGAAAAGGATATATGTACGTATTTCTGATTCTTGAGATGAATGGGCCAGAAAGGAAAATGTTCCTTCTGGTGCTGTGCCCCTGGCTGGCAGGGAGTGCTGTGAGACTCCCCCACACAAGCAGTGTTTTAAGGAGTGGCGTGGAGGTGAGAATTGATTTTGCAGACAAAGGGAATACTTGTCTGTGTGAAGAATTAAACAGCTCTTTATGTCCTTCCTTGTCTTTGTGATGAGGGTGTTTTTCTTTACAGGTTGTGGTCTTGTTCTACTGATAGTATTAGGATTTTGCAGCTTTTGGAGTTGGAATGAAGTTGGTATATTAACAACCATAAACAGCCTTCAAAGGCCATTCCTTTTTCTCTCCCATTTTACATTCCTTAGGCTTAAAGAAACCTGTCTTTTCACTGTTACTGGAGAATATATGAGATACATGTTTTCCCTGGCAGTTTGGAAAGCTTGCTTGCCATATGAATTGTATAGGAAAGCTATCATGTTGGAAGCAGTACACATTTTAATTGTAGTCTTTGTTGATACCATTCCTGGAGGATGATGCTTCAGGTGAGATACATACATCATCCACCTCTCAGGAGTTATTTCTGGAATGAGAGTTGGGAGAGTGGGTGTGTAGTGTCCAGAAATTCAGGGAAAGATTGTCCTTGCAGACAGCTAGAGCATTTCTTGGTCTTAGTCAGAATAATGCCCAGACAAGGCTTGTAGTTAAACTTAAGAATGCTGACAATCCAGCCAAGGAATTTTTCAACTAATCTAATTTAGAAGAGTAGATCCTGACAATTTGTTCCTTTATTAGGAGAACCTGCTGGAATAGTGAGAGGTACAGTCTGAAATACGAGATGTATGTTAGGAGAAAATAGCCTAAACACTTGGAAATATTAAGACTTCTGTTCTTGTCCTGGCAAAGCATTCTACAGGTTTCTTTCTTCAGTAAGTAAATGAAATTTGTCTAAAGACACTTTTGTTTCAGGAACTGAGCTTCTCTTGTGTGTCTCTGGGGCAGAATAATGTCCCAACACAGATGGTCTCTCAAAGAATTTTTCAACAAACTTGATTATATAGGTGTGGAATGGAAGTTCACTTACAACATCAGCTATGGCTTTCAAACTCTTTTAGGGTCCTTTTTCAAGTAAGTTAGCCTTCCAGGGCTTACAAAGAGCTTGCAGACCAAGATATCAGGCATCCAGAGTCTCTTTGGACCAGGAAAGCATCAAGGAACAGGAGCAGGCTACTTCAGTCCAATCTCACCAACATTAAGTGGCACAAGTATGAAATACAGAAAAAGACACCTCCTCACACCCATCAAAGTACCCTGTTCCCTCTTAGATTACCTGAAAAGTCTGAGTGAACAATATGGGACAGCAGGCAGCTCCACAGGGCAGTTAATTATTTGACCTTTTATATTCACAAATCACAGGTTGCTGTCATGTGGCTTTGTTTGGCAGCTGTCTGTTCTGCTGCACTCTGCCTCCAGCATGAAGTTTCTTCTGTTCCCTTCTTCTCATAAGAGCCACTGCTCATTCAATTTTTGCGTGGCCTCGCTGTCTCTTCTACGTTTTTAAGTTGACTTTTTTTCTTCAGTTTCCACTTGCAAGGGATTGAAAATCAGGGCTCAGCTTTTGAAATTCAGTTCTTTTTAAAATATTAGGGTGCTGGGCTAACTTTATCTGTTTTCTCTGCTTTTCTCTGAAGCTTGAGTCTTAAGCGTTCAGGATTTTTTTTTTCCTGTAATTATGAGTAGTAACTAAATAAGTAACCTACTTTGAAAAATATTTAGAAAAAACCTCCTAGAGCTGATGATTTCAGAGATAATCTGAAAACATTGAAAGATGTCTGAATCATTCTTAAAAACTGCTTGAATAAAATAATTTTCTCCTGAGGATAATGAGGGCAAGATCACTTGCTTTCATTCTTGCCCTGGAGTATCTCAGGTCCTTGATTTTCACTTCCCACGTGGTGGGTGTGTTTTGTTTTGTGTTTGTGGGTTTTTTTTGAATGCCACAAAAATCTAAGGTGCTTTTTGTTAATTCCTTTCATTTTCTGGAAAGCAAATAGGAATTGGGGATTACTTTGCAAGTTTTCTTTCTGTTAATAAACTGTAGGAGTGTATTCCTGCTGCCTGTAGGGTTCCTATCTAAGATCCCCAGCTGGATGCAGTCTCTTTAGATTATGTTGCCCTTTCATTTATTCATGCTGGCATGGGAAATCTTCTCTCTTGGAGTAATGAATCATGGGAAAGTAAAACAAATAATTTTCTGGTGAGAGGGCCTGCTAATGCTATTCCAGTTTGTGTTGCAAAAGGCATGACTTCAGGAAGTAAATGCAAGAAACCCACAGGTATGCTCTGAAATAGGGGAACAGCTAAAAGCAGATTGAAAGGTCTGAGAGCACTTTCTGAGTTTGCTTCTTTGCTGACACTTGTGCCACTGGATGTTTCCACTTTTGCAGTGCTAGCTGTGTTCCAGACAAAACCAGAAGGAGCTGGGTAACTCAAACAGGGGTGAAATAAACGGGTAGCATTTTGTTGAAAGCGCAAAAGTCAGTTCTTGAAAGTAACATGAAAACAGGGTTTCTTGCCTTGTTTACCCTCCTGCAAACATGTTTGCGTAGAAGCAATAAGAGTTAATTGTCAAACTCTACAATGTAGTCAGATTTTCTCATAAAATGTATAACAGACTCAGTCCAGATGGCAAATGCTGATATGTAAATCTAAAACATGAAAATTTCCACTGAGGCCCAGATGGTGGTTTGATGTGAATTGTTTAACATTTATGTTTATCTTATGAAAAGCGTCTTTATATGTCCAAACTAAGCTGTCAGTGTGGTTGGAAGAGTATATCACTAAATGAACAAAACCAAATCAGAACCGTAAGTAAAAGGCAACTCCTGCTTATGTGGATCAGGGGAAAGCAAAGCATGTTCTTTGTCTAAAAAAATGTGAAGAAAATATAGATAAAATCAAATCACTGTTTGCTTGGGAAAAATATTAAAACCATATTACTTTTGCAGAAGTTAGAAATGTTGTGCAATGGCAGGACACACAATAAATACCTTGGTGTATTTCCACTCAGAGTAGGTGTTGGTGTTCAGCTGAGCTGAGGCGAGGGGGAAGCCTGGGGACTGAAATCCTTCCCTCCCTGGTGCAGGTCCTTCCTCCTGCAGAGGAGGCCTGGCTCTTCCTGCACCTCCTCTGGGTGCTGCCAAACCCATCGTTTCCTCTGATGCAATTCGAGAAATGGTACAATGGAGGAAAGAGCAAACGGGCACTTGTGGATTGTGTAACATGAGGGACTGAGGGCGCCTTTCCAGTAAATAGTGTGGTGGTAAAGGAAGTGGTTAGCAGGCTCTGAGGGGCAGCAGCAGTGAGCCCTGGGGCAGATGAATCTTTCACAGGATTCTCAGTGTCCTGCTCCAGTTTGGATGCGAATCTGCACTCATCCCTCCAAATGGGAGAGACCAGCACATCTTGAGACATCTGAAAATCTGAGGGTAGCTGTTGCTCGGGCAAGAAGTAAAATGCCTTTTGGTGGCTTTGAACACTACAAGCATCAAGTACACAGTTACTTTTGTGAAGCTTTCACAGTGGAAGGGGAAAAATGCTTCGAAGTGTTTCAGTGATAAACCTAAAATTGAGTGCCTGCCTGTGTATGTATGTGATAGTGTTCAACGAGACACAGAAGTAATTTAAAGAGGAAAGCTGTAGGGAAGCTGAAGGAGTAAAATTGCAAAATATTTGCTTTAGACTGCAATTTTAAAATTTTTAGTTCTTTGCTATCACCTCTTGCTGGAGATTGTGATTCACCCCTTAGTGAATCACTGGTCAATGTTAACTCCATTAACTTTGACCTGAGGCTTTGGACTAATGCCAGAATTTGGTTTTTTGTTGTTGTTTTTTGTTTTTCTTGAAAAGGGTAGTATTACTAAAAGCATTGGCTGAGATTATAGATAAAAGGCAGGTTAATATTTAAATCAGTGTGCTATTTCATTATAATTACGTATTAGCATACTGAACAGAAGAACAACTCCGTTCATGTGAGGAGTAATTACTTGAACTGTTATTTAAATGTAAGGCAAATATTGCTGTATTTATATAGAACTTTTCAAGTTGAAAATGGGAAGGCTCTTTTTCAATTACATGGTGGTAATTAAAACCAATAACAGTCTTTTGGTTTTAAGTGCCACAAATACAACTAAGTAGAACCAGAAAAGCTGCTGCTTACAAGCATCTCCAAGGTAGAACACAGCACTGCTTAGCAAAGCTCAGCCCTTTGCTGGAGATAAGATACTGAGTTAAATATTGTCCCTTGAAAAATAGTGACAAGATCCAGTCAATGCTATCATATTTCTCAAACAACAGCCCAAGACACTAAAAACCATGCAAGCATATTTATTATAAAACCAGTCCTGCTTGCTGAACTGATAGATGCACACACAAAGCTGGTGCTGTACAGCTACGGGGGTGTTTTTGGCCAGCTGGTGTCTTCGGAGGTCTCTCATTCAACAAATGAGGCAGCACCCAAAGCTACTTGTTTTTATAATGAATTATCAATTATTATTTATCATGTTATTATTTAATAATACTATTGTATTTTCCAATAGCATTATTATAAAAGTCATATTTAATAGCCGTGCCTTAAGTTTTAGCAGTAAGGCAACGTGTTTTTTCTTAGGGAAATCATGTTATGCCTCCTGTACCTTGGTTTTTTTTTTCTTTCTTGTGATTTGAACTGAAACTGAGCACCAGTTCTGCTATTTTTGTGCTCCAGTCTGTTGCAGCTTTGGAAGAAAAATAGGTAGCTCACAGCCTCGTGCATTATACACACACACAATCTTTCAAGTCACATTTTTAATGGTGCCGTGTAAACGGATAATTGGGAAGTGAGCCCTAAAATCCAGATTCTACAGTTCTATCCAGAACATATTGCAAATGATCTGAGACTAGAAAGCAGTTTTGAATCTGCTGCAGGACACAGTGAGCAGCTGGTAAACTACTGGCCCTTAATGAAGCTATACCATATTGCAGTATCTCCAATTACTGCAGAACTTAATTAGTTCATTTTACCCTGCCAATCTGGAGAGACCAAACATTGTCTTGGACAAGCCACCATAATTATTTCCTCCTCCTCATTGCTGGCCATTAAAGTGGAATTCAGTCATGCCTGGCAAGGTATTATTAAATAGGTCTTATATTTGGGATTGCCTGCATTGTATTACACACGGGTATTTATCTAAATGCCCAATTTTAGAGAAAAGTACTTTTTAAAGTAACTGGTAGAAGATGTTCTTGCTATGTGTAGTTGTGAGTGCTAATGATATAAAAATTTTAACAAAGAAATGAGAAGACTCAATCAGTTTGTTCAAATGTGGACCTGCCCTATTGCTTGTTGCCATAACTGTTGTACAGAAATGATCAATTGAAAGGGAAACATGACTTGGCATTCATGTTACTTTGCTTTTCTGTTTGAAAATAGCCTTTAGAGATAAGGGAGTGTTTTAATTTGATATGGTGGCAAAATAAATGTATCTTGGGGTGTGGAACTGCTAACTGAATCAGTAAAGTTCTGTTTAAATTAAATGTAGTGTTGGGTGTACTATTTGTAGTGTGCTGGCCTGATGAGATGAGAATGCCCATTTTTTTTGTGTGTGCTGCTGCAAAAGGGTAGTTTCAAGAATAATGAAACATGCCATGAAATAAACTCCCAGGAATCAGCTAGAAATTTTTGGCACTTTCTCATCTGAGAAATGTGGCTACCAAGTATTAAAATACTGCATGAGGTAACATCCAGACAGATCAGGTTTGAGCGTTAGATTTTCATCACAGAAGAAAATAATCCTCACATCCCTTAAAAATATTGAATATTTGAATAGTAAGAAAACCGAAAGAATACACAAACTTCCCTTCCCCAAAAACCCTTATGCAGCAAATTAAAAAGAAATTGTAGCCAGATCAAGTAAATATTAACTGTGTGGTTTTCTCTAAATAGCACCCTTTAACACTACAGGCTTAAGGGGTAGCTGTCTTCTGTGATGGGACATTTCATTCTATGGCTTCATGTTTTCTGTGTCCTAACTTGGGAAAGAAGAATATATTTATCCTCTGTCTACACCTTATCCACTGGAACAAATTGCTTAGTTTCTGTGAGATGTGTACACACCACAACAACTGAACCATCGGTTCAATGCACTTCAGAAAGGTCATATAGAGGCATATTTTATTCAGATAATTTTGTAGAATTAAGAGAATAAGCTTCAGTTACCTGAGTCTACTTGTTTCATAGAGAATTTAAAAGCTTTGCTATTGTTCTAAACCAGTTTGGCTGTGAAGGACACTTGCTTAAAAACATAATTTCTATTACAGGATATGAACTTGATTGACATCCTTTGGAGGCAAGATATAGACCTTGGGGCAAGACGTGAAGTTTTTGATTTTAATCAACGACAGAAGGAGTATGAACTTGAGAAACAGAAGAAACTTGAAAAGGAAAGAGAAGAGCAGCTCCAAAAAGAGCAGGAGAAAGCCTTGCTGGCTCAGCTGGAGTTAGACGAAGAGACAGGTGAATTTGTTCCAGTTCAGCCAGCTCAGCACGTTCAGGCAGAAAATACTGAGCCATCAATCAGTTTTTCACAGGTAAATTATATTGTGTGGTTTTGAGTGTGTTTAAACCTTTTTCCATTCATGGGAAGGTGTAATGTTAGCAGTTACCTAAAACAAATTTGTGTTTGCTGCTGTAATGAAAGATTCTTCAGTTATTCAAAGATGCAGTAACATTTTTTCATAACTTTCCTGTTTAGACCACAGAGACTTCAAAACCAGAACCAGAGGCCTTGTCCTTTGATGACTGTATGCAGCTCTTGGCAGAAGCATTCCCATTTATAGATGACAATGAGGTAAAATGCTCAATACAGCTCAATTTCAAGGTAGTTTTTAATGGGATTGGTCTCATGTTTTCTCTTACTGAGATTTGTCTTTGCCATAATATTAGTCTGTGATGTGATTTGATTTTTGTCCTCAAACTGACTCCAGCTGGAGTAAAGCAGTGTGTTGCACTTAAACTTGGGCTGTGTCTGAGGGAGGAGAGTGGTATTCCTGTGATCCTTCTGCTCACTGTCCTGCAGCCAGGATTCAATGTTTAGCACCAGTCCTTCCAGTTATTGCAAATAATAGTAGTGGACTTTGTTAGTTTGTTACGGTGAACTTGGTGCAGCTCTCTGGATTCATTGCATTTGAGCTGCTTTATTTCCCTGTGTTGACTCAAAATGTTTTTTAATGATTGGACTCAAATGATCTTCAAGGTCTTTTCCAATCAGAACAATTCTATGGGTAAAGATAAGCCTTCCAACAGCCAGTTTCTATGTTTTTTCTATTTCTTTCCTTAATCTGAAAACTCCTTCAATGGGAATATTTTTGTATTATCCCATTATTTACAAGGAAATGATTTGGTTAAGAAACACCTGCCTCTTTGTTTTGCAGAAATGGTAGGACACCAAAAAACCAGACTTTTTGCTTTGGAAAATTCAGATTTGGCTTTGTTTTTGAATGTATTTATACTTTTTATGAATTTATTTTTTTAAAACACTCCAGGCTTCTTCATCTGCATTTCAGTCACTGGTTCCTGCTCAGATTGATAGCAACTCACCCTTCATTTCCTCTGATCAGACTCATCCACCCGAATCACCTGTTTTAGTTCCACTTACTGATGCAGAGAATATGCAGAACATAGAGCAAGTTTGGGAAGAATTGTTGTCCCTTCCAGAGTTACAGGTAAAGATCTAGTACAACATTCACCTGAAAAGAAATATTATGATGTATTTTTGATATATGATATGTTGGAAGAGTATGGTATTTTGGGGAATGCAGTACAATAGTATCTTAACACAGAAGGTGACTGTCATGTTGGATATCTATATGACCTGTACGGGATCTGTAACTCAATATGAGCTTTGATAATTAAAAAAAAAAATAATTTATTGAAAAGCACTAAAGAGAAAGGAAATTAGTTGTTTATTGGAAGGCCTTAATAAAACACTATATTTCCAATCACCACTTCCCCAGGTTTTACAAGTCATTGCCTCTGTATACAACTTCTGACACTATGGAGGACATGTAGGATTTTTTTTTTTTTCTCATCCATATGCTTCTATCTAGATTTGACTTAAAAAATGAGTATATTGATATTATTGTAGACATCCTCATATTTCAGCATGATGCTGCTCTACTTTGTGCTGTAAATGCAAAAGAGGAATGCTCAGTGGAATGCTTGTAAAACCAAATTGTATTTAAAAAGGAATTGTATTCTTCCTGCCTCCCTACTTTTTCCCTTTGTTTTTTAATATTTTTCAAAATTTTCCTATTTTCTTAATCTTTAATACTGTGGCAGTCTTAAAAGCCCCACAATAAGTAACAAGGGCAATTGGCTGTGAAGAGGCAGCAATGATGCTGAAAATACATTAAAAAAACAAACCAAAACTCTCTGTTGCAATAATCCTGAACTGAATAATCTTCTGAAAGAAATAAGATTATTAAATTGATGGCATTGCCTTTTATGAATTATGTTTGAAGAAAATAAAAAAAAGCTCTCATATTCAAAACCTTAGCTTTGAGCCTTGAACAAGCTGTGGTTAAATCAGTGTGTGATCCCTTAAGAGAAAGAATCATAATGGTAAAAATGCCCAATTCTTTGAAGACAGCAGGGCTGCTTAGTTCAGCTCCATTTGAGAAGCTGCCACCCCATTGGAAAGAACATTGGACTTGTAGCCCATGAATCAGCCTAAGAGTCTTCAACACTCACACTGGTGTTAGCCAGCTTAGCTGCAAGTATGTGGAGTGGGTTAATGTTTGCAAGGCTTCACCTCAATACTCTTTTTACTTTACCAAGAAGTACGTTTCTCTGCAATGAACATCTGCTTTGTTCATTAAATCCTGAAATAATTTTTTTTTTTGAGGAAATATATCACGTAACATGAAATTAAGGAGTGCTAAAAGTCATTGTTTCCTAGCAATGCTCATTAAGCCTCATTCAGTAATTTTACATTTACTGTGCTTGTGCCATTCCTGGCAGGGACACTTGTGAGAAGTTCTGACCTGGAGGCTCCAGGACCCCCCACTAACACTTCAGCAGACCAGGAGTGCTCAGTGCTCTTTCTGTATAGATTGGGAATGGTTCTCTTTAGCATCTTGCTCAGAGTTTGGTGCTCTGCTGTCTTACTCTAAATAGATTTGTTCAGAACAAGTTGCCTTGTGCTCTTCATCCTCTAGATTTCCTTTCTGTAGTGAAAGCGTGCTGCAGTCATCCTGGGTTGTAATGATGTTGTAACAATAGTTTTCATTTCTAAAATACTTAATGCTTGTGATTTATAGAAAAAAGCTTTTATGAACTGAGGATGTGTTGCTCAACTTCTGTCTTGCATTTCCCATGTAGTGTCTTAACATTGAAAATGATAACCTGGCTGAGGTGAGCGCCATCACAAGCCCTGAAGCCAAGCCAACAGAGATGCACCACAGCTATAATTACTACAGCTCATTACCCATCATGAGAAAAGACGTTAACTGCGGTCCAGATTTCCTGGATGGGATGGAGAGCCCCTTTTCCAGCATTTTGCCACCAGAAGACACCAGCCAGCCGAGTGTGAACTCTTTAAATGACACATCCCCTTCAAACTCTGAATTCTGTGAGGATTTCTACACCACCTTTATTGATACAAAGGCAAACAGTGACACAGCAACGATAAACAGTATCAGTCAATCACTCGCAGAAATTTTAAGTGAACCTATTGATCTTTCTGATTTCTCACTCTGTAAAGCTTTTAATGGCAGCCACTCAGGAACCCTACCAGAATGTAATGATTCTGATTCTGGTATTTCACTGAACGCAAGTTCTAGCATAGCATCTCCTGAACACTCTGTTGAATCATCTTATCATGGAGATAAGACTTTTGGTTGTAGTGATTCAGAAATGGAAGACACAGATCGTGCCCCTGGCAGCGTGCAGCAGAGCAGTGCTAGTGTCTACTCGCCTTTCCAGGAGCAAGCATTTTCTTCCATGGGGCCAAGTGCTCAAATGCCAAGTTTGCAGTGTACAAACACACCAAAAAAGGAAACCCCTGCCCGTCCAGGCCACCCCAAAGCTCTGTTCACAAAAGATAAACCTTCAAGCCACCTCGAAGCTCATCTCACGAGAGACGAGCAAAGAGCAAAAGCTCTGCAGATCCCTTTTCCTGTTGAAAAAATCATCAATCTCCCCGTCGATGACTTCAATGAAATGATGTCTAAGGTGCAGTTCAATGAAGCCCAGCTGGCCCTTATTCGAGATATACGCAGGAGGGGCAAGAACAAAGTGGCTGCTCAGAACTGCCGTAAAAGAAAACTGAAAAACATAGTGGAACTGAAGCAAGACTTGAGTAACCTGAAAGATGAGAAAGAGAAATTGCTTAAGGAAAAAGGAGAGCATGACAAAAGCCTTCGTCAAATTAAAAAGCAGCTAACCACCTTATACCTTGAGGTCTTCAGCATGCTACGTGATGAAGATGGGAAGTCTTACTCTCCTAGTGAATATTCACTGCAGCAAACTAGAGATGGCAATGTCTTTCTTGTTCCTAAAAGCAAGAAGGCAGACTAAACTTTGAAGGGCAGCACAGCTGGCTACTGTCCTCCAAATTATTTTTGTATCATTATCCTGATAGTTTTACTGTGATATGGAATGCAGGATTAGGTAATATTTTTCAAGTAATTCTATGCAATGATCATTTTGAAGTTAATAATGAGCTTATGGAGATGGAAGTTTTAAACTAATAGTGTAATGTATGCAAAATTTGTAATCTCACTTTTGTAACAGACATTTCCTTCTTACAGCACCACTTTGACTAGTTTCCATATATGTGTAAATATTTAAAGTACCATATTTATATACTGTTCCTATCTCGTTATATTCTTAGATCTATTTGATATATATATATAAATGAATTTAGCCTTCTAAATATAATTTCTCGCAAGACAGAGTATGGCTTCTGATACTTTTTACAAATGTGCAAGTGTTTGTTTCCCATTTTTCTTACATGTTTATACTTGCTTTATATTTAATATATGAATTTAAAGTAGTATAAAAGTTGATAGTGTTTGATTTTCAGTTTATTGATTTTTTTTTTAAAACTCTGCTTCATATACACATTTATTTCCCTAAAGAGGGGAAATCCTCACTGGTTTGTAAATATACTTATAACCAGAGATGTATCACATAGCACTGTCAGCATTACTAATGCTTCATTTAGCATAATTTTAACATCCTTTTGGAAAAGTTGTATAACAAAGTTTCAAGTCTATGCTAAGTTTACATAATTTCTGTTTTGCTCTTGAACACTACTTAAACTTACCATCTTTCCTCCAAAAGCATTTAAAATCTGTCATTAGGACATCAGCAGCACTATGCATTTTTCCAACTGCAGTTCTGTACACTATTAATTGTTCTAGAAATACAGTATGTGTCTCTGACACCAACCAGTGACTGTATTTGTCACTGTCATTCCTCTGGACCTTATGGAAGAAGGCATACTGACTGCCAGCCAACAGTACTGTTTGGAACCTGCAATCAATTACTTGGAAAGTGTTGTGGAGCTTAAATTTTATGATTTAGAAGAGAATAAAAACAGGGCAAAGAAATAGCATCATTTTGTTGAATATCAAAATTGATTCATTGTACTTGATCACTGTGGATTTTTTAAATGCAGAAAATGCATAATGTGATATCTAATATTCAGATCAGTGTGTATCTTCCTTATGGAGGTTCTAAGGGCCAGTGGCAGAAAAAATATTTCAGATTAAATGTGCCTTTATAATTCTAGGAATATTTTGTCTATTGCAATAATTATGCATAACTTTCTTTTAGTATAATAAACACCAATTTGTTACAAGACCTTATAGTACATTTAAAAAACCCCAAAAACTGGCAATACTGGAAAAGGGTAGAGTAGGACCCAGAAAGGTAATTTAAAAAGATTGTGGGAGGAAAGTACATAAGAGGGACATAAGATTATGAAGCCCACCTTCCATTACCCCATTATTCCCAAAGTTAGAGTGATGCTAAATGAAATGAGACAGCTGGTGGTGAACTCATTTTTAAGGTTTGCATTTCTCAAACTGTTCAACTGTGCTGGAGTTGCACGTCAAACAGAAAGCATATAATCTCATGGCTGGCCCTGAAAACCAAAACCCAATTTATTTGTATTTATAATCCCAATTTCATACTATAGATTTTTTATGGACTTCTGAGTGTCCTCAAAATGGAATGTCTGCTGCTCTCATACAACTCTTAATGACTCCAAGCCCCATCACCTGATTAGCATTAACTCATTTGGAGCCTGTTGTTAGGTAGGTATTAGCTTTGGTTTTCCCTGTATGCACAGAATTTCCAATGAGAAGGTAGTTTTGTTGCAGGACAGGGCAATGCCAGGCATCATGGTCCTCCTTAAAGAGCAGATGTAATGGCCAAGGTCCAGCACCAGAAGGTGGTCTTTGGTACTTAAAAGTGGTGACTAGCAGATGCTTGGGCTTTGCTTAATTTACAAGAAAAGCAACTGTGTAACAGCTTCTCATACTGTGTGTCACTTGCTACAGACTTTCAGGTGAGGTCCTGCCCCTTACATCCAGCAGTAACATTTGTCTTTTTGAAAACATTGTGTAATGTAAATGCAGGTGAGGCAACTTGCTTTTGAGGCTGCTTACCTTGTTTATACTGACCTCTTCCTTGTCAGGCCATCCTCCTGCACAGCCCCTGGAGTGTTCCAAATGCAAAAAGTGTGCTTTTTGGAGCAAATGGTCAATACCAATGACTGAAAACTTAAAGAGGGGTCTGGATTTCATGAACAAGAGTTTTATTTGCCCCAGATGGGGCAGCCGAGCACCAACTGAACTAAAGTAATGATTCTGCAGCAGCAAGGGTTTTTTTTTTTCTTGCTGCTGCTGTTCAAATATGCCTGTACTGACTTTGCCACCAGTGCTGCCTAGGAAGGAAAACACCCCCAGCAGTCACATTCCCCTAATGTTCACCTGGGGTTGGTGAGACACTCCTGCCATTTAAAGCAAGAGGAGCTAATCCTTAGTTAAGAGTGGCAATTTTAGAGCACTAGCATTAGGAACCACACTGGGCCATAGCACTGGAAAGTCCTTCAAAACAGATACACAGTGCTCTGATACACAGGTAGGTCTGGTGGTGGCAAAGCAGACAACAGCAAGAGCTCCTGGGTTTCCCCCACTAATAATTAGACCATGCATATCTAAGAAACAAAACATTCTCCAGCTGTATAGGGAAAGACCTTAATTACAAATGGGATACAACAGACCTCAATAAACCCCTGCCCTACAGCTTTTTCCTTATTTTAGCACAAACGCAAAAGCTTAAGGCAGACAGCATCCTTAAGGCCTTTGCAGAGGCTTTTGTATTTGTACTACCCACGAGTCAGAAGCTAATGCAGAGATACTTACTGTATTGCCAAGATATAAAGAGCTACACAAAAAACCTGCAGTTATTGCAGAAGTCTTGATTGAATTCCACCAGGTGAAGAATCAGTCTGAAGTAACTTGGCCTACAGTAACTGTAGGCACAACTTGCCCATAGTTTAAACCCTGTTTTTCATACCACAACCACAGTGAACATTCTACCCGCATTGAAACACACAGCATTAAGGACAAAAATATTATGAATTAAATTATTCTGGTATATGTGAAAACAGATTGCATACAGTATCCTTCATTTTATTATTTATGAGGTACAGAGTAGCTTCTCAGACCCGAGTAACTTAGTGACATGGACAAATCTAATGGTCACAATGCTGATGTTATACACCTAAGTCTCCATGTGCAGACCATTTATTTCTTTACCAAACATTGTTTCAAAAGTAAAGCTGAAGAACTGGTTTTCTAACCCAAACCGGACTTTGTCCCAAGTTGCAAAGATGATTCTATAACATGTGTTCCATTAATTTCAGACCACTTTGTTCCTCACAGCAATAAAAAAAGGTGATGGCAACACATTTTTAGATTGTAAGTCATTTGACAAGATACACTTTATTCTGATACAAAATTGAAGTATTTTAACAAATTTCAATCCATTATGGACTATACTGAAATATTTCATTTCCATGCTATTTGTAAACTTAAGTTTAACCACAAGTTCTAAGACTTGCAGCCCACTAGCACCATTGCTCTTGAAGTCTTTGCCAGTTATTTTAACATAGTTTCCAATCTTGCGATATTATCTTCTACATGAAGGCCATTTTTCTTCTATGGAGATACTTGGATTACGTTAGTTCAGCAAAAAGCTAATCTTAGAGAGATGTCAACCTGTAGCACCCACAGCAGAAAGAAAGTCATCCATCAGATATCTGAATTTTAGTAATACTAAAGATCTATCATGCTCCAGACAATGAAAGATAAAAACACTTATCAGAGACCACAGACTGATACATGAGTTAATTTTCCACTGCAGTGCAGACAGTGTATGAGAACACATTAATGTCTTAAACAGAGGAACCAAAGACATCACACAATGCTTTAAGTCTAGAAGCATTCACCTTCCCATATTAAATATTTAAAGGAAATCAAAGCTAAAATGCTATGTTTGTAAGTGTTCTATAGTAACAATACACTTCATATATGCACTCACTTGGGGCACTTCAGGGAAAATACATTTTTACCCTTTGCTTTTAGATTTAACTCACAGGTTTAGGTACCAAGTAACACTGTAGAGCTGCAGCCTGAGGGCCTGATGTGGTAACTTCACACCTTTTCATCTCCATCTCCATTTACAGCTGCCATTTGCAGCAGCAGCTGCTACAAAAAACCTAGCCATGAAATATTATTCTTAACTCTTGGAAGTGCCTTAAGCAAAGATACATTTAACCAAGTACTCCTTAAGGATGCATTTACCTTTGACAAGGTCAGTTTCTGAATAACGTGCAGTATGAATAACTGAAATTAAGCAAATTAGTCTAACAAGAGTTAGACACAGCCAACTGAGAAAATAATTCTAACAGTGAAATATCTACTTCTGTACATGGTGTGAAGAGACCTCCAGAGCAGAGCAAAGTCTGCACCAATGCAGCATCCTCTAATGTCAAGGAAAAGTATACACAAGCCTAGAAATGGGATGCCAACTAGAAAGAGTTGTTAAAACTTACAATTTTTTAACAGTAAAATCTGGAAAATGTTTTGGTGAATGCAACATGCCTCCCTAGGTACAAAAGCATTTGCCCTCAGCTGAGTAATCCTAAAACACACAAATGCTTTTCCCCATTACCTCTTGCTACACACTAAGTGAGCTCACAAGAGCAACTCCACCTGGCTAAGGAAGAGCAAAGGTTTCCCACCCTAGGCTGCTCACCTCAGCAACGAGCCCTCCCGTGCTCTAAGGAGAGACTGCCACCTTCATGCAGCAGTTCTGAATTCTGACTCAACCTTGGCTAACCAAAAACTTTTGGTTTTAAAGCATATATACAGCCACTGTGAGATTTCCATTCATTAGCTTTTGATTAAATGAAAACCTCAATTTTAAATTACTTCCAAGTTAACTTTTAATTGTAGGCTAAAATCTCAAGAGTTAGCTTTATGGATGTTACACAGATAGCAGGCAACAATCTTAAATACCTGAATCAGTCTGTGAACATGCCTAAGCTCCAGGTTAGACTGAAATGCACAGGTTTCATTTGACTTATTTTCTCAACAACTCAAGGGTAACCGTTAATAAAATAGAAACTGACTTCCAAAAATTGCAGCCTAAGAGTTAAAATTTATTGGCTGATATAAACAGGTAGTAGACGATTACATAAAAGGTGCTAAAAGTATCCTAGACCTTTAAAAGCAAAGATGCAGAAAAGGAAATACATGTTCCAAGAGTTAAGAACCAACGTGAGTAAAAGCAGATGCCATGAAGCTCTTGACTGCCACCAATGCAGTTGTGCTTTCAGCTGGCTGCCACATGATAGCACTGGCCTCCACTGAACTACCGTGCTTGAAAGCACCAAAAATCTGAAGGGGAACTTTGATTTGTACAGATAAATACAAACCCACCTGGTAAACCAAATTCATTAATTAGGAAGGAAACCACTGCTCTAACCAACGCAGTGACTCTAGAGAACTGCTTCAGCAGCAGTGTATGGCAGACCACCCAGTTGTGATGAATCCCCCAGTGCCCTCAGCAGGCTGGGTCTCTTTAAGGAACCTCCTTCCATTACATGGCAAAGAACAATTTTTCACCTCTCCACCAGTGCCCTCCCCGTGGCAACCAGAGTACACATTCAAAACATTCATATATGATTTCTCTCTTGTTGAACTCCCAAGACACAGCAATATTGTACCTGTCAGGAAGGGAAGATTCTTGTGTAGCAATTATGCCAGCAGCAACCCTCATCCAGAATGGGAAACACTGGATGATGTGCTGGGATACTTGCTCCTTAATACTTAAAGCTTTCCAATTTGAAAAGGCTGGCAAAGGAAAGCCTAGAATGAAATAAGGGTTAAACAAGTGTTTTACTATACACTACAAATCTTACCCAGTCAGAAACCTTCAACTGAAGAGGATGTGCAAGACATTCCCCATTTTGTCAAGCAGCAGCTTCTCATTCAACCTGAAAATCAAAGAAATTACTCTTACCTTGTTTAAAAAACCCCCGCTACTCTTTTTTTAATTCATGAAAAATTTTAAAGGCAAACCTTACCTATGCTCATTGCCCTTCCTTTCAGGTCTAAATGCTAGACCTATTGATTTTGAGTCAACTCAAGTAGCTATCACTCAAGGAGGTTCCAAAAGGTGAAGAACTCTTGCTAGACTTTCTTCCGATATTTCAGCTGTGATAAGCAGATTTAACTAGCCTTTGGAAAGCTGCTCACTATCAGCACAGTATCTTATGCCTTCACTTTTCTGGAAGTTGAAGCTGTTGCTCCTGCTGCCTCGTCATTCTTTAATTATGCTGACTTCTCCATACTCAATAGGCTGCTGAAGTCCTGTCTTACGAGTCTCCTTAGCAAAGTATGGATCAAGAAGTACATCCTAGGTTCTTTAAAGCTGGTTATTCACTGTCCTCACGGCTTACGCTTTTCCACGTCACAACAACTAAGCTACCCCACCCACCTACAAAGCCGTCACTTACATCCATCTCTTAAAAGGTTGCATACAGATCTTGTTCATAAAGTTTATTATGACACTATTTTTCAAAGTTAACATTGTTGTCACAGTACAGCTACAAGAGGCCCTGTTAAAAAGAACACTGTCAATACATTCTAAAAAAATTTAGAAATACCAGATCAATTGTCAGAAGGGACATCAACCCCATCCTCCAGTTGTCCCTGCAATCAGATGCAGGCCCCAGGTACAAGTCTACACATCTTCTAAGCATAGTAACGTACAAAGCAAGTCGGCAGTTAGGTGGCTCACTCCCTAGTGAGTTTAGTTTTCAATGTTTTCAAACTCCAAATGGGTTGTTTAAAAAATGCCTTTATTGAAATACAACCTCCTCCCCACCCCAAGCCCAAATTAATATGTACAACATCAGAAGCGTTTACTAAATCACCAACTCTTGCTTGAACTTAAAGAGATATTTTAGAACTCCACAGAAAAGAATATGCAGACTTTAAAAACCAGTTTGGAGGCTACCATCTTGACACCAGTTCCTTGTTTTAGTGTACTGCATTCTAAATACACTCCGATAACAGTGTTTAATTAACATAGTTTAATTTTTTTTCAAACAACACACTCATTTGTCTACTACTTCTTAAAATTATAATTCATTATTCATATGACTGATTACGCCTTGAGCCGTTTCACACACCTTTGCAGATTCATTCCTACACTGGAATCGCATTTACCTTATACTGCACATTGACCCAGAAGTGATACAGGTGTGAATAATTCCCATACCATATTGTCAAGTGTCTGAGTATTTCTTCTATTGACTGGGTCCCTACTCTTCCGAGTCTGAATTGACAGAAAGCACTGTCCTGGCAATAGTCCAGAGAGAATTCACATCAGCTGAGAAAAGGACAGCCTGTAGTGCCTGAATTTGGAGGTCAGAAGTGAGAACGTAGTACAATTTCTAGCCACATGTGCTGATAAGATTTGCTACTCCAGTGCATAAAACCATATTGTGACACACTACCATTCTACCTGTGCAAACCCCAGACTGTACCATTCTACACCGTGGGAAGCATTTCTAGTCAAATACCACTGGGTCGTGTTTTGTTTGAGCGAGCTCTGGGCTGAGCACAGACGTTTGCAGGGGAAGAAGCTTGACAGCTATGCTACTTGGAGCCCATCGTGCACGGGCGTTTGGAACGCATTACCTGGGACTGTCAGTGATTACACCTGTGCTACCCTTGGCTCCCAGTCAGAAGAATGTGTCCAGAAAATTGCCTAGGGTGCATGCAAGAAAGTATATAGCCATTAAGTTATTGAGGAACATACCTATTTCTTTCACTATGACGCCTCATTTCATTGAAACAGCGCAGTCTGGTGTGAGGGAGAGGGAAATGTGGACAAAGGAAGGGGATGAAAATTCCAAGCCACCCTCCCCAAAGTAGTTTTATTGAAACAGAATCATTGTATATCCCA
This sequence comes from Florisuga fusca, assembly GCA_038090715.1. NCBI lineage: Eukaryota > Metazoa > Chordata > Aves > Apodiformes > Trochilidae > Florisuga > Florisuga fusca. The sequence goes on along the minus strand of JAAWXA010000031.1, from coordinate 7,640,409 downwards.
AGGAAACAGGCACTTGATTCCCCCCCCAACCTCAACTTCTCGGGAATTACAATAAATATAAAGGTAAAAAGCAAGTTTCTTTTTCTCTTCACCCAAGACTTAAACAACTGCAGTTATCCCTCATACATCTCAAATGAGACGGGAGACAGCTTTAATGTGTCTGAAGTTGGTCTTGTTAAAATATTTATCATGCCTTATTGTCTTGAAGCGCTAGTACTAATACAGAACTACAAATTAAAAAAATATGCACAAACCAAAAAAGTAATTTGAAATTTTCATTAAGGTAAAGCTTAGTTCTATAATTCACAAACACTAATTTGAGTAACTCAATCCTGGTTATACATCTAAACAAACTATAATGCAACATACAGATGTTTTCCCTCTGTATGCCTATGTAACTCATGTCAGTGACAGTTACATATATACACTGCGACTAGACCCCTTTAAGACTGCAAATCAATAGGTGTTTCTATTGTTAACTTTAAATTAATACAAAATAGTAATTGAAAAATGCATTAATCCTCTCTATTAACTAACAAGGAAACACCCTAAACTACATTTTATTTCTGTTATAGAGTTCTCTGTACTAAATGTGGAAAAACTGAACTACACAAATATTGAAAAGTTAAAAATTCCTTAATTTGTTTATTCCTGGTACCACTACCACAATTTACAGGGCAATATACCTAATGTAATGGGAAAATAAAAAGAAAAAAGAAAGACAAAGCTACAACAGATAAAGACCTCAGGAATGTACATCTAATCGACACTACATTGCATTAATCAATAGCTGCACTTTTTGCAAACTGTGGCTATGACAGTCCTGAACAAGAAGGGTTTCCTGTTTAAGCTGCAGTAACTTTTCTGACTATGGATCATCGTTCCTTCTGTGGCAGATTTTACAGTTCCTCTAATGCATTTGGGACGACTGTCTCAAAGTAACCTGCAGCTTTCCTGACAACTCCTCGCTCTCTCTCCTGCTAAGAACTGTAGCCTGTTGAATACAGGATAAGAAAATTATTACTCTCAGTGAACAGTTGCACATTATTAATCATCATTAAAAATATGCATTGCACCTACCCTTTTTCCAATGCATTTTTAGAATCTTCTGCCACCATAGCCACCACTTCCACTTCCAGATCCATAACCACCTACAAATAACAGGGTGCATGTTGAAAAATCAAGAACAAGAAACTGACCTGAAAAATACTTTCAGTACAAAATGGTATTTACCACCATAGGGACTGCCTGAACTTCTGCCACCAAAGCTGCCACCACCTTTCATGGGACCATAGTTAGACTGCTGTTGTCCACTGTAATTGCCAAAATCATTGTAGTTCCCACTTCCACCATAATTACCTGAAACAAATAAAGACTTATAAAGACACTTTTCTTCAACATTAGGACAAGAAGCTTGCCATATTACGATATCCAATGTAAATGTCCTAGTTAAAACCAATTTAAAGCAGAACTGCAAGCATTTTGCATGTTACTTCCACTCACAATACACAAATGACAGAAGACCCCTTGCATTTTGAAGAAACTAGTATTTCATTGAAGATGAAAATCACCCAACATTAAAAAAATTAGACAGATTTGAAGAAAATACATTAGGCCAAATTTAAGGTCTCCAAACTGATTACCCAATGCTTTACAGGCATGACTATAATGAAAACTACATACAAATTATTTGGTCCCCAAAGTGATAGATCTGTAACAGGCATGCTGCATATACCCACTGGAGGGTACAGAGTATGCAGCAGATTTTGATGCCCAACTCCCCAGACTTGGGGCAAACAACAATCAGAAAGTTTATATAAACTTATGTTTATATTCCCCACAAAGGAGGTGTGAGCTACATGATGGGAACTGGTATATGATAGCAACAGCATACTTTTAAACAGTCAAAAGCTTCCAAATTCTCATAATCTACCTTTAACCAGATTAATGGCTGCTGCTTTTTGAAAACTTCAGGCAAAACTATGCTGCACAGTATATCAAACTCATCTAGATGGAAACCTCCTTATTTAATACAGCCTTCTACTTCAAGACCTAACAGTACAATTCCTTAATACTGTATATTTCAAACAGTGTACAACTCAGACCTGCCTGACAAAACCCAATGTCTAATAATAGCTGTCATCTTACCACCACCAAAATTTCCTCCTTCATTGTAGCCATCATATCCTCCTCCTCCACCTCCATATCCACCACCTGGGTTTCCATATCCTGGTCCTCCACCACCACCATAACCTCCTCTGCTGCCATAACCAGGACCACCTCCATAGTTGCCACCTTTGAATAGAAGAGTGTAACTGAACACACCAAATCTAAACACTGGTAAGAGAAAGTCTTAAAAAATTTAACAAAAAGAACCATGACAAAAAGAGCCACAATAAAAATGTCCCACAAGGCCTTCCCTGTATTATATTCCACAGCAGTTGCACCACCTATCTAAACTACTTAATCCAAACAAAATCCCTGTTAGTTTATATATACTCTTGAATAGTTGCCACTGCCACAAGACATGTAAAACTGTCTCTACAGAAGTGGCTTTGTCATCAGCACTGCGTATCATCTTTATTCCTCTGAAATGACTCAGTAGGCAAAGCTCTCAGAAGAATTCTGGTTTACAATTCCAGATGCATATTTACAGCTTTATTTACAGGCGTATCAAAGCTACTGGACATTGTTTTTTCCAATCATATAAAGCATATCTGAAAAACTTAGTATTCCACATCCTGATACCGGCTCAGGCATTTTGATAGAGTAGTTGCAAATTGGGCAATCATTCCAAAGAACCACTATCACTACATGTATCTGCTTAGAGAATCACGAGTTGACTAACTATGTAATACCTTCCTCATTTCTGAGCCCTCCCCAACTCCCTCTCCCCCCCCATGTGCTGATTCCACAATAATTTCATAATTTTCACAGTTCTCTTTAGGTATATTTTGGATACTAATGCAAACTTCATTATGAAAAAGATACTACTGAGTCATGATAAGTCTTATGAGTCAACTGAAAAGATTTCTGATATGTTAGCTGGTCACTGCTTTAGTCCAAGTTAGTAATCTCAACTGACATCAGAATCTTCATTAAGTTCTTAATAATCAAAAATAGCTGCAGCATTCAAAGTGTGCCTAATTTTGTGGGGAAAAACCACCCCTGTACCTTCACAGCTCTATGGTGTAGAAAACACTACCACCAAAGCAGAGCTGGACTCCAAGGTGAAGGCAAGACATGCAGGTGGTTACAACACTGGGGAGGTGGGGGGGAGGGAAGTGAACAGTACACTTACCATCACCAAATCCATTGTATCCGTCACCACCCCCAAAGCTTCCTCTGCTCCCACCACCGCCACCACCACCCCCATAGCCTCCTGGAACACAAAACAGATGAGAATGTTTTCCTGAACATCTGTTAACTATTTAGGCCAACTGACACAGGCAATAAGCAGAAATCACATTCTATAAAAACGTTCCAGTCATTTACCTCTTCCACCAAAGTTTCCTCCTCGGCCAAAGTTCCCTCCACCGCCTCCAAAGTTTCCACGACCCATGAAGTTGCCTGAGCCACCCCCACGACCTACGAAATATTTTACTTTAATTATATTTATTGAAAACCCGTTATGTAAAATAACCATGCACAACTTCATACTCACCTCTCTGAGAGCTAGCAGTCTGCATCTCTTGTTTTGAGAGTGCTTTTTTCACTTCACAGTTATGTCCATTTATAGTATGATATTTCTGAACTACAGAAAATTGAGATAGGAAAGAGACAGAACATCAAATTGTTGAAAGCAAGTTGCTGTAAAACTCACAGAAAGTTACTATATGACCATAAAAATCTGCCCCTTTCATACAACAGCCAAGCACTTGATTATGTGAACATCTTACATTCCACACACTGCTGCTGCAAATGTAGTGTTTCACTTTCATCCCCTAAGTCATTTCTCACTCAAGAGTTACATACCAACAATTTTATCAACTGTATCATGATCATCAAAAGTTACAAAAGCAAAGCCTCTTTTCTTTCCACTTTGTCTGTCTTCCATGACTTCTATGGTTTCAATCTTCCCATATTTTTCAAAGTACTCCCTTAAGTTATATTCTTCTGTATCTTCCTTTATTCCACCAACAAATATTTTCTTTACTGTGAGATGTGCTCCAGGCTTTACAGAATCCTACAATGCCAGAAAAATGACATTCAGTCTCTTAAATTATTGGGTAAAGGTTAAGAAATAAGGTTAACTGAAACACTAACATACCTCCCTTGAAACTGCTCTCTTTGGTTCAACCACGCGTCCATCAACCTTATGTGGTCGAGCACTCATGGCAGCATCCACTTCCTCCACACATGAGTAAGTCACAAAGCCAAAGCCTCTGGAACGTTTTGTTTGTGGGTCTCTCATCACCTGCAAAAACACAGAGGGCACTCCACGTTTCTGTACTAGATTAAGTAACGATCATCTTCCAAAAGCACAAACCAGTATTTTAAACTTTACCACACAGTCTGTGAGCGTGCCCCATTTTTCAAAGTGCTCTCTCAAGCTATCATCTGTTGTCTCAAAGCTCAGACCTCCAATGAACAGCTTTCTCAGCTGCTCTGGTTCCTTTGGCTCATGGCCCTACAAAATAAAAAAAAAAACAAAACCAAAACATATTAATGGAGTTAAAATTTCACAGATTAAAAATTGTCTGTATGCATTGTAACTACAAATAAATGGAATACATTTACATAATGACTTCTAATGGGTTTAGACAGCAGCATATGCTTTTTGAGGTGTAATTCTAATTATAACACTAACAACTTAAAGAGTACTCCTATGCAAACAACAGTAAAGAGATTTCAATACACCAAATAACTTGGTTGCTTCCTACCCCCCTGAAGGTGCATTCATTTTATGTCTAACTTTCATCTGGGATGCAATCCCTTACTCTGTAGGGATTAACAATGATGCATGACTAGATTAAAAGGACCTCTAACACTTTACGAAGTATAGTGAAGAACTAAAAAATTTAACAACGGTGTACAAGAAAATTACTGTCCAAACTGAGTGTCAAGTGTTTTTGGTTATCCATTTTGAAAGGTTATTCATTTTGGAGACATGTATCAATTCTTAATTTCTTAACATTGTAAATTTTGTACTTTGATGATTCTGTAAGCTGAGTGCATGCAAGAAAGAAACTGTAAGTATTTATGCTGTTTTCAGTGTTATGGGAATTACCTTTTAAAGAGAATCAACATAGATTAATGTCTTGCAGACAAAACTCATCTTTAATAACAACTAATTACCAATAATGGGTACGACTTCTGCTTTGAAACTGGCACCTTAACAAGCATCATAAAGCAACCAACTTTAGTTGAAGGTCCTGACAGTATCACCTCTAGACAACCATCCACATTTTAAAATATACTAATTTTCAAAGCTCATTTTTCTATAGTACAATGAAAGCAGGCTTAAAAGTACTCATATTTCTGCCTTTTTAGTGCTGCATGGCTGATTTTTGGTTAGACAGGGAATGTCCCTGTACATCTGACCTGTACATTCTCCCATTTCCAAGACAGAGAAGTCCTATAAAAAGCAACCAGACTAAAATCTTATCTAGCAGACTTATACTTTTTTGCATACTGAACACTCCACAAGGTACTGGACAGCTATGCAGCTGGCTTGCTGTGCTGCCTATGACTTAGGTTCTGCCGCATAAAAGTGTGCTGCACTGTTTCTGCTGCAGCAGAATGATCTAGAATAGATGCAGCATTAGCCTGAAAGCTGAACTATATAAAACCAGACAGACTTCTAAAGGTAGATGTCTTGCTTCAAATCTGAAGACAAAGCTGTTTAAACCCCTGCTACAATTTGAATAAAGGGGGTAGCAGTGCTAGGAATACTCAAAAAACAACACACTTTACTGAAACACAACCACCCTAAGCAGCAATATTGTAAAATACAGACCAAAAAAACCCCCAAAAAACTGTGTTATATACTGCTTTAGAAAACTGGCTTATAATGGTTAAGTTGTGCTACTGGAAGAGATTATAAAAAGCTGGCTGGCAAGTAGATCCCTGCTCTTAGAAGTGCAAAACTTCACAAGAAAAGAGCCCCAGCATCCTCAGTTAAGAACTTTCTCTTTAAAGCACTAACTTTGTTACTACAGGGACATTATATAAGTGATTGACAGTCAATGGTTCTACCACTACAAATGAAAGATCTTATTCCAAGGTCTTCCAACTGCTCTGAGCTAGAAAAGTAGATTGAAAAAATATCTCTTTCAATCTATATAATCTTTTAACACTCCCGCTGTATGCAGAAACCGTTTTAGTCTAAATGAGATGGTGTTTTATGTTGCTAACTGTATTTTTTCATCTCCTACCACTCCTCAATTTTAAGATTAATAATGTTAGAGCTCAACATTTGAAATGTTTCAAACTCATGCACGTATTAAAGGAAATCTATTGAGTGAAACTGTACAGTTTAGACTTCTTAAAAAAAACCAAAAACCTGTATCAAGAAAAACTAGGAAGACCTTTTATAGTTCTCCAGCACCCCGCTATGCTACAGGGTTTTCAGTTAGCAACTCAAGACTGCTTTTACCTTGAAAGAATGACCACAGAACTCTTCAGGTCACTTCTGAAAGCAAAAGTCCTTTTCTGCTCAGTTTTATTATATGCACATGAACAGTCATTCTCATCTGGGAGCAAAACCTGCTATTACAGCTTTTCTTGTCAGGACACACCTATGTCACAGGAACTCTTAGCAGAAATAAAAGGCAACATTTTGTTGGGGAATTAGTTGGGTTTTTGCAGTTGTTTTGTTCTCACAGGGAATAAGTACCCCAGGGTTTTCAGTGTGGTGTCCTCCACCACGTAAAATGCTGTTTCTCAGTTCTTCTGCTGCAAGTTAAGTATTTCTAACAGCAGTCTCGTGTTTCAACACGATCGGCAGGCTCTCTCCCCCTCAGCTGACACTGCGGGACCGCACGCCATTTTGCAGCGCTCCCTCGGTGTCAGGGAAGGTGGGGGAGGGAAGGGGTAAGAAAGCCCGGCTTGCCTTGCAGCCTGCAGCTTTGTTTCTCCCCGTAAGCTGTTTAAGGGACTTCCAAAACGTATTAATAGCCTCAAAAGAGGCGGGGAACTTTCTTTCCAGCCTCGACTAGTGACTTCCTGCCTCAAGCCAAAGCTCTGCGCAGCACAGACCGTCCGCCTCCATTTTGTGAGCGATCTCGCCTTCTCCACCCTCAATATGGAGCCGGCGGGCGGGGCCACTGGAGAGCGGGAAGGCGCGTTCAGCAGTGTGTCCCGTCCCCCCCCCCCCTCCTCGCCACGTCCCCGCGCCGCAGTGGCGCCATGAGAGGGGCCCCGCCCCCGGAGCCGGCATGGGGGGGTGTGGGGCGGGGGGCACCGGGCTCCCTCTGCTCGCCTTTCCCCCCATCACAACCTCACAATCCAACTACGGCTTCCGACCTCCCACCTAAACCGCCTCTAACTGCACCTCCTTCATGAGAGGAAGACAAAATGGCAGCTAGCACCCCCCGGATTCCTGCAAAAATCCTCGTATTAGCAGAAATTCCTGGACATTTTGGCAACGTTACAGCAGATACGCAGTGCCTTCATTCCGAGTTTCTTTCATATGTCAGGGTTTTTAAATAATTAGCTTTTTGGAGCAGCAGTTATTTCTCTCTAAAGGCACTGTTTCCAGGTGCTGGCCCTGCATACTACCCCTGCAACCATCAGCGCGTCCACACAATGCCTGGCACCGCTCCTGCGCGGCTACACCTGTAAGATGAGACTGCTCTGCCCTCCAGGCAGCAAAACCCTTGACTGCCTTCCGTGTCGGGAAAACTCACAGCCAACTGGGGCCTCACCAACTTTCCATGAAACATTTTATCTAGAAACTTAATAGCTTTGAAGTACATTCTACGGCAAGCTACTTTTGTAAACTCCAAGAGCTTACTTTGTAGGCAACAGAGAAACTGGCGCTACATTGTATCCAAAGTCCAAGAGAGTTGCAACATCCCTTCAGGAAGGACTTTACACACCGTAAACACAAAATAATCACATGCTACCAGATACATGCAACTGGCATAACATTTGTTCTTAATTCAGGTATACACATCGCAGTATTGTACAGTTCCTGAAAAATCTGAACTAGCTGAAAATATTCTGGCACCCTGGAAAAGTAATGTTAGAGCACACAAATAATCAGAAAAATGTATCAGTTACAAGCTACATAAGCATATCTAATACCCTCTCTGCCAATACTGAGCTTAATTTCCGATGTTTAAGACTTTTTACTCCCCCCCTCCCGTTTCCAGACCCTGCCCCAAAGTAACTAGCTCCCATCCTCCCAGAACAGCCCCAACATCTTCTCTATACTACGCACCTTATTCAGTCTACGGTATTTCTGCTAGAAGCAAAAGAAAACAGTTATTTTTACTTAGTACAGCCTTGCTTTCAATTGTAGTGATTATCAGGCAACCATTTTACTAAAGAAAAAAACGAACAAAAAAACCAACCCTGTCTTCATTCCTATTTAAACTGGAATTTTGAAGACAGGAAAAAAATCAAGTTCCCGCTGAAACTGGATACATGAGTTCCTTAAAAAAATAATTACACCTTGCTTTAATCAGAAACATACACTTAATCAGTTTTGTTATAACAAAACTAGAAGAGTTCCCCACTATGCTTAAAACCCCACCCCTCAAAATTCTAATATACTGAAATTTAAACTTACTTTGCTAGTATGGGGACAGAAAGGTTGAAAAAACTGCTATGAATTAATAAATCAGCTATAAATGGTTAAGGTTTTTTAAAAATCATTTCCCCTTAAAGCTACTTTTTAAACAAAATAAAAAGCATTCCTCTCACCTGTGAGGACCGCCTTCCTTTCCTCTTGTAGTCTTCCACATCTCTCTCTTCCTTAAGAGCAGCCATTTTGGAAGGGAACTCTAACTCAGACTTTCTTTTAGATCTAGGAAACCTAGAAAACAGGTTGGATAAGTCAGTACTTACCACAATTCTTGTGAAGCAGGGCCTTCCCCGGGTGCAACACACGGGTGTGGCTTTATTGGAGGAAACTGGAGAGCAGTGAAAGTAGAAAAAAATCTGAAGTACTTAAAAAGGGCAGAGTAGAAATCCTCAGCTTATTTTGCTCATGATTAAGAACTGCAGAAGGAACACCTGCTATCCTAGTAAGTCTTATTACAGCTGTTGGAACAACTAGTTTCAACCTAAAGCTAAAAATCTGCAGAAAATAACCTCTGTTCATTTCTTTCTTGTATAACTATAATGAATAAAACTGGTACAGAGCAAGCAAATTCCACCTTTGATACCTAAAGCCACTGCAAAAATCAAATTCTACCTCCCTAGGTTTAAAACCCTAAAATAGTTAACAGTTTGCAAATAAGGCTTATTAGAATCTTGTGTGTAACCTATCAGTGATCCAGCAACCTATAAACCTGGTACACCAGAGGATGTGCTTTCTATATTGAAAAACATTTTCCACTGCAAGAATCCTTTACTGCTTCCATTCTTGCAGCATCAGAAATGTTAACACTCGAGCCTCAGCATTCTGCAGCAACAGAAACCTGCATCACTTTTTCTTCCAAGTGACATATTTGCCTTTTACCCTGTATTATTTATATGCCTTTATATAACTTTATATGCCTATATAACTTTTCAAAACAAATGTACATGTCATTACAAAAATCAACTATTTCACAAAATAGGTCAATGACTGACTCCAGATCTAAGAATTCAAACAAACAAACAAATCATGTTTCCCATGGCCTTTCATTATTGCAAGACTGAGATCATTATGTTTCTTGCTTTACTACAGTATTAGTAGCTTTCAGTATAATTCATCATGACTTTGGATGTATATTGGAACTTTTTACAATAGCCCAAACACAACAGTGACAAATAAAAAACACGCTTCTGTAAAACTGTATTTGTGCTGCATTAAAATACTGATATTTAAATGATTAGGTGCATTTTTTGTTCAAATTGTGGTTTAGGGGTTTTTTTTTAATTTTTATTCCTGAAAATAGTGCCTAGGGACTGGCAAGCAGGTCTCTATTTAATGACATGCAGAGTGGTGTTATTGAATACAATTCCACATTAAAATCCAGCTTCAAATTAAACACAGTTGTGATATAATGAGTACCTATAATACATTAACAACTGTGAAGGTTTTATGAAGCAAGATGGAAGTGCTTGTGCTATCTAATTCCTCCAGTGTTAAACCTACTCTTCCATTCTTCTAAATCAAACATCAGTTTGTTCAGGAGGCATTAGGATACTAAGCGTTTCAACCAAGCTGTGTAATTCCTTAAGTCACACAGGGGAGAAATGAAACAAAAATGTTAACAGTTCAAGGTAACATCAATAAAATACTATATTCAATTCTAAATAAAAATATCCAAGCATTTTTATGGGCACAGTTAAACTAACACTGAAATAGTGGCATGTTGCAAATTAACTACAGAGCTGGAAGCAGTCTCAAAACAACCATGTTATAATGTGTCACTAAAAGATGCCACATTACTCAAAGAAACTTATAATGCTATTGAAGTTCTTACAGAAACAAGTAATATAGTGGAGGTGAAACAGACATTCCTAAGATGGAAGTTCACTTGTCCATTCAGAGAATACTATGGAGACGTATTTTTCCATAAATAGCTAAACTTGGACATAATGTGCATACAGGACATCAGGAAAAACATGAGTTAAAACAACAGATGTTCAGCTGTGTGTTTGCAGTCTATTTGCAATGCCAACAGGAACGTTTGCTGGCATAAAAAGATAGTAGCTTCATAATTTATATAACGTGTCTCCAAGCTTTACTGAAACACGTTCAAATGCTTACCACTCCTCCCATTTATCAAACTATCCAACAACTCTGAAGCGCCTGAAACAATTGCTTGCATGGAAAAAAGTTATTTTTAGCTGTTTTGCTATGGGATCCTGTTTCTTCTTTGCTTTTAATGTAGGAACCAAACTTGTGTAACCTGTTTCTCTGTTCTCAATTCTTGAAAAGTTTCAGCTTGCAATGAAGGGGGTCAAAATAAAATTAAACAATAAACACCACCACCACCACCACAAAAAAACCCCAGTTTGCAGCATTTTTGCTCACCATACTTTCCCTGAAATACTCGAGCAAGAACACTTAGGTTTTGAGAAGCAAGGGGGTGTATCAGGACAGCTTGTCTCTCGGTGGGGNCAAACATCAGTTTGTTCAGGAGGCATTAGGATACTAAGCGTTTCAACCAAGCTGTGTAATTCCTTAAGTCACACAGGGGAGAAATGAAACAAAAACGTTAACAGTTCAAGGGATCTCAAAAAGCTCCTGTATGGCAAAATAAAACCTTGGGAATTGTCAGGGAGGAAAGGGACAAGCCAATCCAAATACTTTTTTTTTTGTAATGAAAAGTATGCAAACCCTCTCTAAATTTTGTCAGGTGTTGCTTTCTCCAGTGAGGCTCCATGCTGGCAAACGTGAGGCTCCTAGGCAGAGTCTCTGCCACAATGGCCTGTAAAGGCCATGACGCCATCAGCTGAAGTGGAACCACCCCAGCTCCTACTTTGCCCCGTAAGAATGTTTAAAAAAGCTGTATTAGCTTTTTTTATACTTAACATCAGTAAAATACTATATTCAATTCTAAATAAAAATATCCAAGCATTTTTATGGGCACAGTTAAACTAACACTGAAATAGTGGCATGTTGCAAATTAACTACAGAGCTGGAAGCAGTCTCAAAACAACCATGTTATAATGTGTCACTAAAAGATGCCACATTACTCAAAGAAACTTATAATGCTATTGAAGTTCTTACAGAAACAAGTAATATAGTGGAGGTGAAACAGACATTCCTAAGATGGAAGTTCACTTGTCCATTCAGAGAATACTATGGAGACGTACTTTTCCATAAATAGCTAAACTTGGACATAATGTGCACACAGGACATCAGGAAAAACATGAGTTAAAACAACAGATGTTCAGCTGTGTGTTTGCAGTCTATTTGCAATGCCAACAGGAACGTTTGCTGGGATAAAAAGATAGTAGCTTCATAATTTATATAACGTGTCTCCAAGCTTTACTGAAACACGTTCAAATGCTTACCACTCCTCCCATTTATCAAACTATCCAACAACTCTGAAGCGCCTGAAACAATCGCTTGCATGGAAAAAAGTTATTTTTAGCTGTTTTGCTATGGGATCCTGTTTCTTCTTTGCTCTTAATGTAGGAAACAAACTTGTGTAATCTGTTTCTCTGTTCTCCATTCTTGAAAAGTTCCAGCTTGCAATGAAGGGGGTCAACATAAAATTAAACAAAAAACCCCACCACCACCAACAAAAAAACCCCAGTCTGCAGCATTTTTGCTCACCATACTTTCCCTGAAATACTCGAGCAAGAACACTTAGGTTTTGAGAAGCAAGGAGCAAGGGGGTGTATCAGGACAGCTTGTCTCTCGGTGGGGTGTAGATTGCTCCAGTGTGCAAGATCTCGACCTCATAAGAGGTAAGAAAAATTTGAGCCAAGTCTGTGCTTTGTCGTGCTGCCCAGCAGGATCGTGGTGGAATACCACCGAATGTCGTGGTTGTGTGGTGTGCCGTGCATGTGTGGCTGGGGAAGGGGAAAAGAGGAAACTATCCGAGAGAGCTTTGCACTATGTCTCCCACCACCACCTCCTGGGGCAGCGAAATCTCGCTACACGTTGCTTACTCCCTCCGGGAAGGGGGTGAGGGATTTCAGGAAGGTGCTGCAACGTTCCTCAAAAGAAAAGCAGGGTATTGCTATAAAGGCCCTTCATGCTTTAGAAGTCTGATTTCAAGAAAATGAGTGGGAAAAGCGTATCACTGGCGCACTGCTCCATGTGGCTCCCACACAGGGAGGACAGAACAATGACACACGCACGTGTGGGACTCGCTTCTCTCCCATCTCGTACCAATTCGCGCCTAAATGTCCCCCAGGATACTAGGGAGGACTCTGCTACCCAGAGCGCTGCCCCAGGCCGAGGGGCAGACCTCCCACACCCACCGGACCACGCTACGGAGAGCTGCGAAATGGCGGCCGCAGCGGCTGCGCCCGAGGGGCCGCATGGCGGAAGCGCAGCCTCTCCCGTTTCCTCCCTCTTCCTGCCAGTGGCCGCCATTGCGCGCTAATGCGCCATATCACAGGGAAAAGCGGGGCTGGAGCAAGGCAGGAACACTACGAGGAAGCGACGGCCGCTCCGGGAACGGCGAGAGGCATCATTACATGCCCCCCTCCGCAGCCCTCCAGCCCCCCGTACCCCGCTCTCCCCCTTCCCTCCGTGGGTTTCTGGTGGAGCTACGGCAGCTTTACTGCCCCGGAGGGGTGAGGGGAAAGGCCGCTTCACTCCCTATCCATTATGGCCTCAGCTCAGCCTAGCGAGTCCCGCTCCCTCCACGCGGCGGGCAGTTACCTCCATTTTGTGACCAGACTCGCCTCCTCCCGCACCAATATGGAGCCGAGAGGAAGAGGAGGGGTCACGTGGCGCGAAGGCGGGCTGCGGGCAGCGCGCGACATGGCGGGGGGGG
>JAAWXA010000031.1:7604970-7626815 GCA_038090715.1 Florisuga fusca | reverse complement strand
GCCCTGCGCCGCGCTGGACGGAGCGGCCCCTTCCCCACCGGGAGGGTGGAAAATAAAGGGGGAAGCCGGAGAGAGAAAATGAGGATAGGGTAGAAGGGGTGAGAGAAGATAAGATTATAACCGTGCCAGCCTTCAGTGAAGCGCCTTCCCGCCCTGGTCGGTCCCTCGCCGGCAGCCGGCCTGGCGCAATAACCGCTGGGGGTGGCTGCGCCGGCGCGCAGCCGTGACTAGTGCGCAGGGGGCGGGCACCGCCTCTCACGTAATGCCGCCCGCCGGCCCTGGGGCCTCCCCCCGCCCCGGCTTCCCGTCCCCGCCTCCTGCTCCAGCGAGGGGCCACGCTCCCAAGCGCAGGATGGCGGATGGGCGGGTTGGTATCTCCTCTGCCTGCGGCCATGCGGGTTGCGGTGTGGAAGGGCAGCCCTGGAAATACCGGCCTTGAGGGAGACTGTCAGTCAGACGCCCTAAAATACTTTATAGGAAAGAGAAGGAAAGGAGGGAATGTGATCCTTAGAGAGGACTTAAGCAGGAGCATCGGGGTGTCTCTGAGGCTCTCAGGACCTTCTGAAAGAAGTTAATTTGTCTGTACGTGTGGTTTTTCTGGAGAGGCTGCAAAGAGGAAAAGATTTGCTCTCCGAAGATTGTTTTAACATTCGCCCTTTGAAACCAAGGGTATGTTAGTATATTTCTGGTTGAATGCAAACACGTCCAAGCAATAAGTTTTATAAACTTCTCCATAGCTTCTTAAGCAGAGGCATTGTCTGTACCTTTTAATGGCGCTTGTCATGATAAACTAGCACAGACTTTAAAAGGAAGGGTCTTCTACGATAATTTTGTACAGAGTGAAGTATAGTTAAGCACGTATGTAACAAATTTTTCCTTATCTGGAAAATGACATCAGGAAAACAGCATTGTAAAATCCTACCCATAAACTATCTTCACTCTTTATCTCTTACTTTCTCGGAGTACCAATAGCTATTTCGGTGTGGTAGCCAAGTCTCGTCTGGAGGTGTTGGCACTTACCCCTTTAGAAGTATCTTATGGTATATAAAGGAATAAAACTGTAGATGGGGCTTTACTCAAAGGTTTGTAGGTGGGTACCCACTATAAAGAGTTACGAAACACTGGCAGTTCAGTATTAGCTGCTATTTTTTTCCTTACATTTTTACCCTCCTGATGCTGAACAAGAAAAAAAAAAAGCAAAACAAAAAAAGTGTAATTTCAGATTAGCATCTTTCATTTATGCAATAGTGTCAACACCTGCTCATTTCTCCATCTGAAGAAAAATTTCCTAGTATGCAGAGAAATTCCCACAAGGTTTATAAATGTTTTCACTACTATTTTGTGCACAAGTTAAAATACATTTTTACATTTCTACATTTTGATCTCTGTGAGAAGGTAGGTGACTTCCTAGAAATTAAAATTCATGGTAAATCTCAGAAGCCTGAAGAAGCCTTGCATTAGGGCAAAATGAGCAATTTCTCATTCTCCTTTTTTCAACCAAGTAAACCACAAAATTTAACTTTATTTTAAATAAAATTCTTCATACAGGTGTCATTTATGTTGCTTGTTCTCTTGCCTCTCTCAGGGTGGGAATACTGTGAGACAGACAACAGTACTGGCTAAATACGTCTCTCAGGGGTTCTTGTAGTTCACACAGGAGCTGCCTCACTGAATTTGAAGGGTACCATGCATTTATCAGTCTGTCATTCATTTCAGTCAGGTGCCACTTATGGAGGCTGATTGTTTTATTTGGTTGCACAGCCATAGGCAGATCACATTTTAATTCTATACTTTCAGTTCATCCTCCTTTGCTATCAGTTGTACAGAATGTAATAATTTTATAATACTGAGTTTACTGCACTGACATAAAATACAAGCCAATAAATGAGTTGCACATTTTATAAAGTTCATAGTCGCTGATGGAAGTTATCACCAATTTTGAGGTTTTTTATGTAAAATTAAAATTTTTATTTCAAGCAAACCAATTTCTCTTAGTAAAGTGTTTTCAAGTTGGTTGTTATCTAGTAGAATATTGCTTCCTAGTTGGGATCACCCATTTCCTTAAGAGAAAACCTAGCATTTAATATGCCTTTATCTGTTCTGGCTGGTGTAGTTTCCTAGTCAGATGCAGTTTCATATTATGTAGCAGATGTACTACTGGTGATCTATGCAGATGGCTAACATGCTTTATTTTTTTTCCCAGCAGTGTTTGCAAGCATTTACTTTCCTCTGTAAGCCAAGGGAACAGTAGTTTGTATCTGGTTCAAAAAACAGTGGGAAAGGCTTTTAACTCTTTATATTTCTGTGGCTGAAATGTCAGTGTCTCTCAAATATTGTTGGTGAAATTGTCTGTTTAGTTTTTTATAGTATTACAGAGGTGTTAGGATATTGAATATGAAATTGTCCTTGAATTTGTCTCCACAACAGTAATGGTAATGGAGCCAATTCACTGAACCAAATATATTTTCCATAAGCCTCTCAGACTGCAGACACAAATGGAGTCATTATTAATTGTTAGTATTGCGATGATAGTTTTGCAGATGTAGTTGGTTTCAGTATATTTTAGCTTTATACTTTGAAAAGGACTCAGCTACGATTTTGATAAGGTTTGAGTACTGTAGAGTAAAACATTTGTGTGGGCTTCAGAAAAAAAGATTCAGTTCCTTTTTCTGCATTGTAGAAATATAGTATGTTTAAATATTGGCAAGTGTTACCGCAGACACTTGACTACCGTGCAAGCAACGTGAAGCTCTGCTATCTTCATCCAGAAACAATTGTTTTAATCTCTGAACTTGATTTAAATTGTTGAGCTTCACTGAACAAAGACATCATCATAGTGTGAAGTCTGCTGGTAACATTTTGGCAATTCCTGTATGAGCAATACAAAGTATATGAAAATCTTTTACTTTATTAGTAAAAAATACATAGAACCGGTAACTGAATTCTTGACATCAGAATTAGTAGTACAATTATGCTACAGTATTTGGTTTACTTCAGAAATTTTTACTAATACTCTTTGTATATACGTACATATAAACCTATAAATAAATACATTTGTATACACACACAAACTGCAGAAGCAACAAATCCTAAAGACCCTTTCCACCTCGGACTGTGCCTTTTCAAGTGTCTTGTGTCCCAGAACTCTGGCAGTTGCTAGAGGACTTATTTGCAGTGGTTTAAAATAGTATTTCTGCTTCTGTCTGCTTTTTTTATTTTTTTTCTTTTCCCTCACAGAAGGCCTTGGATGCATGTAGATAGGCCAGCTGCTTCAATGTACTGTCTCCTATATTAACTTTAATAACTGATAAAGGTGCATTTGAAGTAATATGTCAGATTATAAGCTAGTTTGAAGCCTGGGCAATAGGCTGTGCTAGTTACAAGCCTGTGCAAACTTGCCCACCAGCCTAGTACAGGTTTACTAATCTCTATCAAATATTTGGGGAAATAACACAAATTTCTTGCAATTCTGTCCGTTATACTTTATCTTTCAGAGACTTTAGATGAATTTTGCATGACTTATATTCCTCAAGAGATACATCTGTGAGCCAGGAAATGAGAGATCAGACAATTAGCAACTAGCTCACTTAAAAATACTTCTAAACTGTCTTTTATTTGTTTATTGTGGTTTCATTCAGGGACACAGGATTAGTTCTTTCTACAAATTGTATCATTGTATAAAATGTTTATTTTTTAGAATATTTTATATTTGTACCAGATAGGTAATATGAAAATTATTCCTTCTTTTTGGGCTGCTATAAAAATGAATACTTTTTAAAATATTCTCCCCATTTGTTTTTCTCTTCTTTGGATGCTAATTAAATATGAACATATTAGACTCTATTTTATTTCATAAACTTCCTATCTTTTATCTGAATTTTTTTTTCTGACAAGAATTGAAGCAGTGTGCATATAAAACCTCTAGCAATGAGGGAAAGATAGCTTGCTGCAATGCCATTATCTTTAACTTTGTGCACAAGAATTTCACGTTTATTGTCTAGATCTTTGGATAGGGGGAATTCTGTTATTAGCAAATAATGTCCTAGACGAAGTGTAAAGGTGTTGTGTTAAAGTGTGAACAATCATAGTTAAGGAGCTTGCTTGAGATAAGGTACTGTATGCCTAGCCCTGACTGCTGGATTTACACAAGGCTCTAGGGTAAATTTACAGCTTTATAAAAAGCAACATACTTCGTTTGTGCTAGATTTTTTTTGCCAGCAAACATATGTTTTCTCTGAATGTAGATAAGATAGAAAGCAGTACATGTATTGAAAGGGGAAAAAAGAATGACAGCTGGTTGCAGCTGAAAACTCCACAAAATGAAATTTAATATGTGGGGCTTGAGATGCCAGTGCATGAGGAGTCCGTCATGCTAAAGCTTAGTAATAAAATCATCACAGCTGGGAAAAGGGAAGAAAGATAAGATTGCTAGAATATTTTTTAATTTGGATTCATGTTGTCTATACAGGAAGGAAAAAACCTTGAGCTGCAGAAGAAAAATGGATGATGTAGCAGGTAAACTAAAATTGTAAAAAATATTATATGATTATACTTGATATGAATGTTCATTTTTCTTACTAAGATTTGGAAGACACTAGTTAGCAGTAATTGTACAACTAGCTAAATAGTAAGTATTATTTGTTATATTTAATTAAGTGAGGAACTGCAGGTGGATTTCCCACTTTCCTACGTATCTGTGCAAAAGAACAGAGCAGGGGAAATAAATCTTGTCCTTTCCTTCACTGCAATGCAGATCTGGAATCTGGGAGGGGTTTTATTATCCGCACCACTCAAACACATGGTCAGCGTTCAGCCAATAGTTAGCCTTACATCTGGCACTGCATTTCTGTGGCTCAAAATGCCTTTTCTGACTGCTGAACGTGAAAACCTCTGACTTTTTTTTTTTTTTTTGCACACATTCTTCAGAGTATGATTTATATCAAGCATGTTTTTTAACTGTTTATCTGGTATACACCGTAGCCACCCTAACAACTATTTTGTGAGTGTCTGTCATAGACAGCATTTTAAAAAAAATACAGCTACATAGATTATTCCTTTCCTGTACTTAATCTTACAGATATACTTAAGCTGCTATTATCATGCTTTTTGATGGCATGCTATCTTTCAAGCTGTTTGTAAACTGTACTCCCCTATAAGGTATTGCACCCTTCTGGCAAGTCAGATATTTCAAAATACATTGAACTGTTTTTTTACATTATCATTTAATGGTCTGATGCTGCTGAGAAACATATTATTATTTTTATAACATGTATTAGCGATTTTTAGATTACTGTGATGCAAGGACATAGGCATGTCTTTATATATGGCATGGAACACGTGTAAATAAGGTTATGTCTTTCCAAAGCTGCCAAATTCAATTTGAATTCCAAAAGCTAATGCCACATGTGCTAATGTTTGCCTTTGGAACATTAAGGTGTATCTGTTTTTAAAAAATCATCAAACATTTGTAGTGAATTCCATACAAGTTATTTTCTTTCTTTCATAACATAGAAACCTTGTGTTTAGATACAAACAGATATTGCTAAATACAAAATATTATGCCCTAAAATATGAGCAGTTGTAATCTGAAACAGTATCACAACATTAAAATAGTTTCTGCTAAGTATCTTGTAATTCCTTCTAACTAGATTTAAAACTATTGTACTGACCAATGGCTGGAGTTAAATGGAGGTGCTGAGCATCTAGAATAAAATTCTAGAGAATGCCAAGAGCCAGTCTACTTACTGTGGCTGATTAAATCACTTAAGAGAAATATACTGTAACTACTGAGAGAATATAGCCACAAATGAGGAAACTGCAGCTGGTAGTTAGTCATTTGTACATTCAGAGACCTTAAGTGTGTGAACTGATGTATTCCAGGCAAATTGTTATGAGTTTAAAAAATGCTCTGTAATGCTAGGATATCTGCCATGGAAATGGCTGCACATGTTTGTTTACCAAATATTGTAGGTTGCATGTAATAAACACAGTTGGCAAATGCTAAGTACTGGAAATGTTTATGGCAATATATAACCTGATGACATTTCTTCCTTTCAGATGCACATGCTTTGAATTCATTTGCCATATGATTAATAATTTTCTGTGTATTAATAAGAGAATGGTAATATAGGCAGATGGATTATGAAAGAAAAATCTAACATAAGGTCAACTATGTAACTAATAAAAATGTATTAATGTTTAAGACTGTAACTTTCAAACAAGTTACATTGTGTGTATGGGAACAATTTAAAATGTTGCTATTTTGCTATTGCAAAAATGTCAGAAAAATATTTTTCTGGAGTTCCCTCTGAAACCTGCCACTCTTGCTGAAATCTAATATAAAAATAATAGCTTCTTAGTGTTTGCCACCATAACACTGTTGTAGTTGTATCATCTGCATCTAACATGTAGTTCATCAATCTACATTATCCAGATGTCAGAGGGTTTGGTTACAATATCAGGTATCAGATATAGTTAAAGCATAGTTGGATTTCGTGGTGTTGAGGGGATTTAATAAACTGTCTAAAAATACTGCCAAAGCATATAAAAAGTTATGGATAAAGGTATGAGAAACACAAAATCAGATTCTTGTTCCATGTACGTTCCTTGCACATTACATTGGCTGAGGATGTGGCCTATAATCTAAGCAGGTCTTTGTAATTTTGCAGGTATGAATTTTCATGTGCTTTCTGGGTGCCATTTCAGACACTCATTACTCCAAACATGCAGATAAATGCATCTGATTGCTTTACTTCAGTGACAGTGAATGCTTTACTTCAGGCTTGACTCAAAAAAGTCTCACCTGGGACTGTAACTTTGTAGTTTCTTTCAAAATTTAGTTAACAAGAGAGCTGCACCGTTTTGAATAGTGTAGTTGTACCAAAGAATTTCCAGTTACCAAAATAATTTCTTATATTTTTGTATCTATCATTATACAATATTTTATTTAAAAATCGAGACATCTGCTTGTAACATGTAAATGTAGAAAACATGCAGCTGTCTTATTCTGTGATGTAAAGCTGCATTTAATCTAAACAAGAATTAACTGCTTTGTATATCTTCATATGGTCATGTGCTGAAACTCCCATACACCTGTTGCTTTTATTCCCTCCCTGTCATGAAATTAGCTTTGGGATTTTCTGGACTGGTTATTTTTTTCTTCTGTGTTGTAGTCCTGTGCCCAAACAAAGTCTCTGTCTTGTCTACTTTTTCATCTTACCATCCTCCCAAGAGTTTCAGAAGGCAGACTGACACAATTAGGTAGCACATCCCAGTGGAAAACTGGTACTACTGTGTCAGTCCCGGAGCAGTGAGGCAATATTCCAAGCTGAAGGCTGGAAACCACAAATCTTGACCATTATTGAAAAACTTGTGATAGGAACACAGAGAAGAGTATTATTAACCAGTCATGGAGTATTAAATTATGCATGACTGCAACACTGCTGAAACATCAGTCACCAGCCTGAAGCTCTTCCTTTTTCTGTTTCGTTCACTTGAATGACGAGGGGTGGATTTTTCTGTCTTGACCTGTGGATTATATCTGTCAACATTGATTTTAATATCTGCCTACAGTCCATCTTTTAAACCCAAGTATTTTTTATATGAAATCCATATCTGAGATCCCATTTACATTCAAACACAAATATGGATGTGTCCAAGTGGTTTACAGTCATTTTGGTCTTAGGATACTGAGGGAACTGGCAGTGTGTAAGATGAAAAATGTCTGTATATGTTTCACTCAGTTATTAGAGTTTTACTTTAGCAGTATTCCAGGAAGAATAGAACATAAATTTTAGTTTGTTCTAGCAAGACTTCTATATATCTGTAGTAGAAAGCTTCTTAACTCTGATGAAAGCTAATGACTGGACTGAAACAGCTGTTGCAGAATTACTTACCTGTGAAGGCTGCTGATGAGAAGGGAATATTTTGAGATGAAGCACAGCTTCTTTTGGAGTGTGTCTCTAGATATTAGCTTATTGACTGTACCACAAACTTTCAGTTCCTCATAGGAGGAGTCATGTTCCTTTGTTGTCTCCCTTACATAAATGATATTAGCATGCCAGCACTATTTACCCCTGCATGAATACCATCAGTGCAGAAAATCTCAGACCTTATGAAAACTTTCTCAGCCTTTCTTGAGACTCTCCTGGACACTGCTGCTCTTGCTAGAGCTCTGTGAGTGTTCCTGCTTCTGCTGAGGATGGTATAGAAAATTTTCTACATAACACTGCAGGACTGACACTTCTAAATTACAGTTCAGTCTTGTCACAGTTTTGAGAAGAGGAATAGAGCTCTGTTGTTGTTGCGATAATCAGCTGTGCTTTAATAATTCTAAATAATACATAATGACTCATTGCTATTTCCTGGGGAAAAAAAAAACCAAAAAAATTGAGTTCTAATCATATCGGGCAAAATGCTGCTTTCATATTACCGAATTTAGATTATTTTTTTTTTTTTAACTATTGGCAGATTAGTTATGACTTCAACTATGGTAACTGAGCATGTTTTCCTACATCCCATGATTCAACATGTTGGACTGTGAATTGAAGCAGCTGAAGTGCAGGCCCATACTCCACTCTCCTTACTATTTTCTGTAAATGGTAACTTCCAGCGGGGGAGGTACCAGACAACAGGCAGCGTGCAAATGACTTAAATCTCTGCAGCTGTTGGTTTATTTCTATCCTGCTGCCACATGTTGTTATCACTAATTTGTGACATTCATCAAAAGTGGAAAGTGTATATGTTTTCACTTATTTTTCATGTAAGTGCCACCATTCCAGTTAAGCTGAAAATTAAAGTATTAATGCAGTTTATGTTCTTACTTTGGCAATACTGCCCTGGCAATTACTGCTCAACAGATAAAATGCTCAGGGGAAAAAGTCAAGGTGAGGCACAGCAAGGAAAAAAAGAAATCATTAGCTTCTAGCTAATCAGAAAGACTATCTTATTTTTTGTTGTAGGTGTTTTGTTTGTTTTTCATTTTCTGTTGTTCTTAAAAATTATATATAGCAGTGGAAAATTATGTAAGAAAGAAGAAACTTGATGAACTTCATGGGGGGAGATTACAGAGACAAATAAGCCCCTATTTTTTTTCCCATAAAAAAGCTTGAACACAGAACTTTTCTGTGACTGTATTTACAGATCAAGTAATTGATACTAGTTAATTGGAAATTAGTATCAAACTAGAGCATGCAATAACTAATAATGGCATATAATTAATAACTACTAATAAGCATGCCTGGATGAGCATACAATCTGTTGGACCAAGCACTGTTTGGGTAGAAGGGCCCAAAGAGTGGTGGTCAGTGGAGATAAATCCAGCTGGCGGCAGGTCACAAGCGGTGTTTATCAGGGCCCAGTGTTGGGACCATTTCTGTTTGAACCATTGACATCTTTATTGATGATCTTGATAAGGACACAGAGTGTGTCATCAGTGAGTTTGCAGATGACACCAAGCTAGGAGGGAGTGTTGGTCTGCATGAGGTTAGGGAGGCTCTGCAGAGAGACTTGGACAGACTGGATTGATGGGCCAACATTTTCTGCAGTCTGGAGATGTTTTGTTTCTAGATTTGTTTTCTGATCTCTCAATAAATATTTTTACATTTTTTTATTCATGAGTGAACTGTAACCTTGTTCTTTTTATGGCTTTACTTTGTCTTAATTTTTTTTTGTTGCATCTTCCATTTTTATTGCTATCACCTGTAATAAAAATATGTCATAACATTTTTTTAAGTTAATCATAGCTCTATTTTTATATTTATAATTTATACTTTTTTAAACCTCAACTTCTAATTTTAAAGTAAGATGGCTGATACAACACAAAGTAAATATAATTAAATGTTAATAAGTAATGATAACAAAAATTACATTTTACTTGCAATGCCACATCAGTATTTTGCTCTGAGGTCTAAATCTGGGACTTTTATAATTATACAGAGATTTCTAATTCTTGCACAGTATTTCACTGCAGTTGGTCCTTGGTAAAGAAGGAGCTGCCCTTTAGGAAACTGAATAGATGATCAGAATGCAGGTTATTCCTGAATGGTGGATCTAAATTTTTCAGTTTTATGATGATTATGCTGATTTAATACAGTTCTATTGGGAACTAAAGTATTTTGAGCCATAAATTCAGTCTTACTTGTTGAAATAATCTATTAGTTCAAGATATGAAAAAAATTAAAGTTTACCATATGTGTTTCTCTTGATATTACATTCCAAAATCATGCAATGTTTCTCTTAATTTAGGCAGTGTCCAAGTGGCCTGGCAAATTGAAATGCTAGTTGTAGAGGTACCATTTGTCTTTTACTAATAAAGGTGGTGGTTTATGTGTGGAGTAATATTTGAAACCATTTCCTCATATGTAGATTAACTAATTAAATAGATTAAGCAGTGTCAGATCTATAATCTTGTATGTTTTGGCAAACACTGCAAGAAAGGTAGATTAATTCTGTACCTAAGTGTTTCCGTTAGGTCCGAGATTCAGCAAGAAGTCACAAATACACACTCCTTATAAGCCTCATAGAAACAGTTTTATTACACTAAGCCAACTACAAACATACAGATACAAATGACTTACAATATTGAACTCATTGACAGGATTCACAAAACAAGTCTCCCCCAAAATAGAACTTGGAATATTTGAAAGAAAAGTTTAATAGGAGTCCTTCGCTGGAAAAACTACAGTGTTCCTCCGGAAGGCATTCTCCCACTTCCCTCCGGTTTTCCCTCCCTTTTCTGCCCGGGACGCTCTGTCACGTGCAATCGGTACCCAGGAGCCCAGCCAGGAAGTGAGCAAACCCCATCTCATCTGCTAACCCCTGGTATGTGTCTATGTGACCACCCGGGGGGTTGCAAACCAGATGTTAAGCTCCCAATTTCACATAAAACATCTGTTCTCTACAGATCAGCATCATCCACTCCATCATCCTACCCCATTTCTTTGTTTCTTTGGGAAGAATCAGGGTTGCAGTTATCACACCTGGATTCCTTTTGCAAAGGAAGACATTAAAGACTCCTGATACCACTACAACAGTATTATCTGAAAGAATATTGATTTCTTGAGTATGAACTGTTTGGGCTTGTGGTACTAAGGCTGTCATCCAAGTAACTTTGGCATTGGTTAGATATGAAATAGTAAGATAGATCTCTTACTAGACAATAGATACTAACATTGAAGAACGGGTTGCTAAATTCCTAAAAGGGGAGGATGAACCTGTCTTGAAAGTACTACATTGAAAACAATACATTTGTCAAGTAAGCCTCAGATGGTGACATAGGCATTTGTTTTATTCTCAAAACATCTTTGTATACAATTTCAACCAGTGAAAATGAATGTTAGGAAGCCTGGTCTAGGTTTGTGAGTGAGTGACTTTTTTTTTTTTTTTTTTTTTTTTTTTTTTTTTTTTTTTTTTTTTTTTTTCCCCTCCCATCATTCCACATATAAGTACTGAAAAGTTTGGCTTGAAGAACGCAGCCTAGGGCATGCCCCATAAAACTTACAATACAATTAAATGAGCACTTTCTACTAGAAATAAAATGGGTATGTTAAATAGAATACAAATTAAAACAAGCAAGAACAGAGTCAGAAAACCTTTCATAGTGCTCCAGGCTCTTCAAAGAAACCCCCAGGGTCAGCAGTACCAATGCTGCTGACAGGTCAAGGCCGATC
This sequence comes from Florisuga fusca, assembly GCA_038090715.1. Lineage (NCBI taxonomy): Eukaryota > Metazoa > Chordata > Aves > Apodiformes > Trochilidae > Florisuga > Florisuga fusca. The sequence goes on along the minus strand of JAAWXA010000031.1, from coordinate 7,615,146 downwards.
AGTAAAGAAGGATAACTGCAGTTTGCAATGAAAAACTGGTCATTCCAAATTTTGATTAATGTAGTCTCAATGCTGTGGCGTCCACTCAACTGGGTTAACAAAATAAAGACAGATAGCGGTGGATTAGCTCTAACACTTCTTTATTGTACTGCTGCTGTTGCAAGCTTCTCTGCTGCCTTCACTAAGAGGAGGTTTTCTACAGTTTATGATCCTGCTTCTCACATTGCTGAATTCTGTGAAGTGGATTCAGTTACAAGCCTGATGGCTATTTGCAGGACTACCACAATTACCTCAAAATAACTTTGTAACAGGGAAAACCCTTCATGTTCTCAATGTTATGATAGGTTAATGTTGCCAGCATGTTTATCCTGCTGGGCATGTGCAGTAAAAAGGTGTCAACTCCCTAGAGGCAACTGGTCTGTTGTTTATTGACAGTTTTTCTTACACAAAACCCAGACTTAAAACCTTTGGCTGCAGAGTGAACTTGGCAAGTGTAACTTGCCAGTGGCAGGAATCTGAGAAGCTCAGTTATGTTAATGGTGGGACTTGATCTTAGGGGTCTTTTCCAACCAAAACAATTCTATGATTCTATGCAATGAAGTAATGTTGCTGTTCCTCTTATGAAAAAACAAATGTAATCCTAATCTGTGTTCCTTAAAGGGCATTTTTTGAAGTAGAAGAGAAACAAGTGGGCACGCTTAATTGTTCTTTTCTGTTTCAAGATACATTTAGCAAAGGATCTGTTTATATAGACACTGGCCCAGTATATAATTGAAGTAAGGCTTTACAAAACCTAAGTATCTGTATCAGTGAAGGATAAAATTACTTAACAAAGTTACTCTGAGAGATTTAAAACACCAAAATACTTTTATCTAATTGAATTCCTTTCATTACTTTCCAGTGTTTTGTTTGTTTTTCTTTCTCTCTTGAAAGTTAAGAATCTGTGTCACACTAGTTTGAGTATATATTGTAACTGTGTTCATTAATCCAAGTCCTCCTGTGCATAGTCTTCCAGATCAACCCCTTAGTTGGAACTGGTTGTGTCATTTTAGACAACAGCATATTTGGGGCATTGATGGTTATACTGGAAACATAGGTGTATGCACCATCTGCTTGATGCTGGTGTGTGGGAGCTGCTTTTTGCTCTGCTGCCCAGCTGGATGGGAGGGCAGAAGAGTAGCCTGGCAGTGGTACTGTAGTGTGCAAATGGCAGAATCTAACTGGTCTAGATAATAGTGAGGATGTAGATGAGTTTCACCATTTCCCTGTTCAGCAGGGCAAATTGTCACTGTGAGATTATACAGAAGGTGACCTTTTTTGGATTAAGAGTTAGAATGCTTTTTTCCCTATGTAGCTGGTAGTGTATGTTATTCTGTGAATTTTTTTTTTTTCCTAATGCTATGAACTAGATATGTTAGTGAAACAACTGCAGAATTTGTTACACATATAGCACTGTTGTGTACATTATAATCTCACTGGTCCTATGGAAGATTAGGGAAAAGAGTATTTGTAGCTTTATGAATTATATTGTTTAATGGTTCCAAGGCCAGAACGGCCGGGTTCTCTTCAGGTGACTGCCATCACTGGTACAGAAATCTTATCTGTATGTCCCAGCTTTCAGAGTGAATTTGGCTGGACAGTTGCAGAGAACCTGCCTTCTAATAAGAGAAAGCTTTAATTTCTCTTTAGAGAGTATTTTCTGATCTTGTAGAAGAATTTCAGTGTTTATTCAGACCACAGCTGACAGATCAGCCACAAATGTGATATATTTTTCATTAACAGTGCTCATTTATTGATATTACATGAACATCTCTGTATTTCTTTGCCCAGCCTGTAAACACCTAGATAGATGGTTATCAACACTTGTGTGATTTTTTTTTTGTCTTTTCTGAGGATGAGCAGCAGACAACAAGCTTGTAAATCCCCCACTTGGAACTTGATGTGTGTGTGGATGTGTGGGTGCCTGTGCCACTGCATGTGTCCTGTCAGCCCACAGTGACAGTCTGAAGTCTATTGCAGTGTCAGAGCCATTGCTGTCAGAGGATGGAAACCGAGTCCCTGCTTCTTCGGGCATCTGCATCCAGCCAGCAGACAACGAGAGCAGCAGCTCCAATGAGAAAAGGAGAGGCGGTGGAGGAGACAGACTGTGAAATTTATTAGCTGCTGCAATAAAGCTGCCTCTTTGGGAATGAACCTGGAGTGGCCTCTGGGTTTATTTGGGATAAAAAGCCCAGCAAAAGAGGCAGTTTATTGGGGTTCATCCTCTTCATAATCCAGGATATTGACCTCTATAATCTTCCAGACAGTAGCAAAAATATCAGACTCTCCCATCTGTGCACAGTACCGTTTATTTCCATCTAATAAAACCAAGCCCCGAGTCTGTTAAGTATTATCCATTTCCCATTGGAGGATGTATCTTACCAGTCATCAGTAAGAATATTGCTTTTAGACTCATAGTTTAGTACCCAGATATTTCTCGTTTGTTTTGAATAATTGTTTTCTGTTGAAAATTAGGTAGTTGCCATGTTAATTAGCAAGATACAAACGAGACACATCACATTTTTAAAGCTATGGTGCCAGCTAGTGGTGAGAGATGATAGACAGCATCTCAAGCTTGACATTTATATGAGGACAGTATATTTTTATTTGCATCACGATAGGGTGACATTAAGTTTTATTCATCAGTTGTCACTACTCGGTGACAAAAAAGGCAAAATTAAATCAGTAACTGGTATAATTTTTCTAGTTGGATTTTAATTATTGTTTATTTGAAACCTACTGCCATTATTGATGGAGTAATTGCATCATTCATCAGCCCATTTGCCAGTGCAGTCTTTTAGTCCTTAGTTTCCCATGTGTGAACATCAGTTCTTATGCATCATGAACCTGTAGGTGCTCTTTTACTTCGCTAGAAAACTGAATTTCTTAAAAATGCAGTAGAGTTTAGTTGTGACAGCAAGAAGATGCTTTTCTGTTTCTGCAATTGATTCATTTGTGAACATCAAGGAGAGTGCTGGTGTAGCCAAGACAGGGTAAAACTCTTCATAGATCATACTTAAAACTGCACCATACCAAGATGAAAATCCTGTATTTTATTAACACGTAATGCAAATTCAGAGAATTCATTATTCACATGCATAATTGTGTTCAAATAAGCTCACAACAGAAAAGGCAAAAAAGGAAACCTTAAAAACATTTGTAAAGAACTGTAAAAATAATTAATATTTTAATTTTTTTTTTTACAAAGAGTCATTGACAGGTCATCTTTTCTTGTTTAATTAAGCAATAACTGCTCTCTGTTAGGTTGTGGAAGGCTCTTGAATACTAATAAATAAAACCAGACGATGAAGCATTTCTTTCATTAAATAGTAGGAGCTGTTTATAACTCTATTACTTACTGCTAAAATCAATTATTATTACTAATACTCTTCAAGTAATTTACAACTGAAGGCACACTGAAGGTGATAAAGCAGAACTTTTCTTTTTAAATGTCAGACATAGCCATGAAGGTCAGCTATTGTGAATAAGGACACCTCAGATGAACACACTTGTAATAATATTTGTGAAGATAGATCTGGTCTTAGTGACAGCTGCAGGCAGTAAGCAGAGCTGTCAGAGTCTCTGCTCCCAGCCTAATGCATGTGACTACACTGGTATAAAAATACAGGCAAGGATTTTTGCATAAGATTAATCAGGGGATTTAGACACACAGGCAATTTATTTAAAGAACATGCTTGAAGTATTAGCCTATGCAAGTAATAGCCTGTTATTAAAATAGATTATATTCTTATAGATGTGAAAGAAGTTCAAGGGCCCATAGTGCATGTTTATTGCATTGCATGGAGCTACCTGAAATACATTGTCATGTTTTCATCATACGCTTCCTTTTGGTCCACTTTCCATAGTCAGTATCTTTGTGACACGTGCATTTCCTGTTTTGGTTTTTTTTTTATGTGCTGTTACAACACAGTTGCTTTAAATGAATACCATGGGGAGTATTTAAATAAAAAAACACCAAAACCAACAAACTGAACACAAACCCCTAAACCAAGCTGTATCTCTTAAAATATTAAAATGCAAGTATGAATCATAACTGATTCCTTTACCCGTGACTTTTATATGTCTTTCACACTCTTTCCTGATACATTATGGAAATGATTTGAGATATTCTGCAAATTGGTAGTATCTTGACATTTATATCACTGTCGATTTAATAAGATTTTAGTTTTTCAAAGAACTTATCATGTGTTGACCAGTCATGAGAATCACAGAGAATTAGAAGCACACTTTGAATCTGAGACCAACACGTGGCATTCTGCAGCCTCAGTTTTCTCTTCATTTTGGTGCTTTAAACTAAACAAGTGTGCATAAAGATTTTGTCAGTATGTAACTAGAATACTGTATTTATGGTATTTTAATTTTATTTTATTGAAACTCCACTGTCATTAAAAAAGAAGTCGCTTATTCATAGTAATGACTAAAATGCTGTCAGCACTGAGGTTGAATTGCCAAGATATTTGACTTCCAAACAAAATAATGTGGAGTTCAGTGATCTAAATGCAGTAACCAATATTTATTATGTTGAAATATCCATTTGGGTTGGTAGTCCTTTAGCTGTTATGGTTTCTTGTCCCAAATAAATACTTTATTCATAAGACAGAAGTTATACAAAAAGATTCTCTAAAAACCATTTTCAAAGGTATATGTAAGTTAATTTTTCACATGTTTACGGGTAAGATATAAATGTAACCATTTGCTTCCTTTAATTCTGTATAATACATCTTATTATAATAGCACTGAGATAATAGTGTCTTCTAGACTGGATATCCTCGTGCATCACATAAAACTCTCCAAAATTAATTAATTTAAAAATCTGTATGATAGATTCAGAAGAATTCAGATTTTAAGCACAAACCTTGATTAAGAATAAAAAAAAAGAAAGAAAAGGAAAGAAACAGCCTGAATTTAGTTGTCATATAATTCCTTTACACCCAGTGATGTGTGGGGCCTGAATTACTACCATGGGTGATAAAGAGGGCAAAAAAGATTCCCAATTGTTTTGAAGTAAGAAGAAATGCGTATGGAAGGCCCTTTGGAAAGAAAAAAAACAACCCCAAAACCCAAACTGTTTTATTATTTTAAAAGAGTTACCACATTTGAGTACCTTGTGGTGGCATTTCTGCCTTTCCCTTGGAACGCTGTCACTGGAGCCATCCACAGATCTCTGTGTCAGAGGACATAGGCAGCCAGTATGGGAGCTGAGCACATCTGGCAGGAAGCTGCTGCAGATGGTCCAACTCATTAGCTGGCAGAACTCCGAGCAAACATCATGCAGGAGTATGGGGACCTCACTTGGACTAAACATTAGGCTTGCCTCTTGTTCAGTGCCATCACATTTTCTGCAGAGTTGTTTCTAGTTGTTTCTGTTGGACCATGAGCACAATTGAATGAAGCCAGTCTGGAAGCTTGTTTTCTCTTATTTGCAAATGTGAAAATATAAATTAATACTGGTTGCAACATTACAGGTCCACCCAAACAGTGTCTCAAGCATAGCCCACAGCATCTTTTAAATGTTACTTGTATCTCATACTCGTAGTGACACTGCTGCTGTGATGCAATGAACTACAATGCATTTCTAATACGTTATACATTCGTATTTTAAAACCTTTGCTTTAGTACCATGTTTAAATTGTTATGTGTGCAATCATTCCTGCAGGATTTCTCATCTTTTCTTCTTGGTACTTGGTGTTTGTAGCAAAGTTGTTACGTGTTGATGTCATCAGTGTTATCAGCAGAGCAGTTTCAGCAGGTGCTTTCCATAGTTAGCTTCTGCAGGAGAGCCAGCAGAGGGAGCAGACACCTTGTTTTGTTATGGTCACGGATTTTTGACATTATTTTTCCATGTTTTTACATATACATGTATTTTCATGTGTGTGGTTATTATATATCATAACGTAGACAAATGTTTGTGCTTTCAAAGTGCAGTAAAGGTAGAGAGAGAAAAGCTGATATCTCTGTGGTTTTATGATTACAATATCAGCTTTGATTTTGCAAAGACTTGCATATATCAATTTGGGTACTAGGTATAATTTTTTTACAGAGGTTTTTTTTTTGATCCTGGAGAGAGGAGACTTGTCTCCTCCAAAACCTCCTCTACACGATAGAATGCACTGTCTTTTGGAAGAACACAACATAAATTTAAGGAAAGGTTAAAATGACTTCACACACTTGCAAGGTCAAGCCCTTAATAAATCACTGTATACATTGTGTGCAGTTCACCTGTGTGAAATAGGCTTGAAGAAACTGTTCTGGTTTTATCTGATATTTGGAGATACACAAATATATTTGCAAAATATATTATCCAAAGACTTCTTTTTTGTTTGGGTGTTTTGTTTTTTTTGTTTTGTTACCTCTGAATGAATAGACTCTGGGAATGCAAAATTGCTGTGAAGCCATTCTCAGACTCATAGCCATTGGACTTTGAGCCTGTTCCCAAAGTTGACAGGAATTTTACATGGAGAAGTGTCAGGCGAGAAGGGTGGTTTTTGTACAGTTGTGTGTGTGCTTAAGCAATACAGTGAATTAAGTATCACTTTGTAAATTGTGTTGTCTGCATTGCGATTTAAACTTTATTTAAATACTTTTTTTTAAATTATTATTTAGCATTATTATACTGTGTGCTTGGTCAAGCCAGGCAGGGTTGATTATCATTAAAGTGTTATTTATTTCTATTTTATTAAGCCCCTTTTTACATTCATGTTACAGGTTAATTTATACTTTTATTTCATGCACTACTTAGCTTTACTGATTAATATGCCCCATGGCATTCAATAAAGCCAAGCAGTGGAGGAAATAAGAGTGGTATTAATTTCTAACATTGCTATAAATTTGCCTTAATAAAACTAGCTCAATAACACTGCAGTGGTAATACAATGGATGCTTCCAAACTGTTAGCAAAGGCACAACTGAAAGAGCAACACAAGTTTTTTTCAGAATTTAAGAATGCTGTGCTGTCTTTGTACTAGTTTTAAAATTAGATTACCTGTTACAATACTGAGTGCTCTTACATTGAGTTCGAAAAGTCAGTATGTATTTTTCAAAAATAATTATTATTTAACTTAGTCATTCAGTTCAATCAGATACAGATAAGTCCTTTGGATCCCTTCAAATGTATTGTGGATTTTTATGACCACTGCTATTTAACAAACTGACTAAAACCAGGCTTAAAAATAGCAAAGAAAAAGGAGAAAATTCTGGAGTGTAGGGGCAAACAGCAAAGAAAAATAAATAGAATAATGGATTTTCTTTTAGTAGCAAAATAACTGCTATTGATTTACATTTTCCAATATTTTCTACTGATTTACATGTTGTTTTGTAGTAGAGTGAAATTGTCAAGAAAGAAATACAGATAGGGTTGATGAATGTTAGTTTCAGGTTTACAAACTACTCATTCTAGTGGAAATGTTTTTCTATATTTTATTTATTAACTATGATGGCTCTAATTTCTTCAGGTCTAAACTGTGAATATTATCTTGTATGACATTCTTAAGTAATCTTTGTAATTTAACAACTAGCCATGACAAACTTTTTACTCATGCTTGCATTCCTTTCTTGCTCAAACTCATATGGACTTCACTGAAAATTCTGCTCAGTCAGAGGTTTCTGGGTACAGCTGTTATTTGACCCCAGTGCAAAGTGAAAGCATGATATAGAAAGTTAGCACAGGAAAAGCTGAAGAAAACCATGGTCCAGAAGGATTGCCAAGCTCTGAGCTTGATCCAGGAGGGTGCACTGGGAAGCCCTTAATTGCTCCTGAAGCCAGTGGGATGTGAGCCTTCTCTCCACTTTGCTGGGTCAGACCTGAATAAATCACTCAGCACATTTTGCAGGGATCACCTATGGGGTGAAAAGCAGCAAATGTTTAAAAGGATTAATATAAACATTATATATCAAATGGAACTTATTTTTATGTTCAGGCAGCTATGAAAATAATGCTGTCATTTTGATAAGTGTATTGGTTAGTTCAAATCAGATGGTCAGCAGGCTATCTGCTATAATTTGATTTTACTAAATAAATGCACTTATATACATTTATATGGTGCATATGCAGAGGATCTACCAAGGTAGATTAAAATTCAAGTTTTAGGCTTTACGTAATAATCTTTACTTAAAATGTTTTAGTTACTATTTCTAAATAGTAACAAAACCTGTGAAAAACCCTGATATTTACTATAAAACTCATGTGCGTCCAGGCAAATGATTTAATTTGCTTATATGGTGCTGGTATAGTTTAATTACATCAACTGTTCAAGAATTCTGTGACCTTTTAATCACAGTCACTGAAGTTACAAATAGAAATGATCTCTCATGTGCAGGGCACAGCCAGTTCAAGTCTGTGCCCTACCCATGCCATGTGTGGGATTTTTTCTGGGCCAGCCTTCTTGCAGAGTTCCATGTTACCAACTGTTTTCATCAGAATAGTACTTAGTTTCTAACAGAAAATTGAATGTCTTCCTGTATCAAGCTTTCAGCAAGATACTAGACAATGGTCGGAACAATGACATTCACAGTCATGTTAGATTTAATGTTTTAAGTAGGGATAAAATCTGTCATAATTTGGGGGAAATTTGCCAACTGCTGTATCAAGCTGGGTACCTTATTCTAGACTTGTGCTTCATGCAATGCTCCTCTGTGTGTCCCTGGTGTGGTGGAAAATCAGGTTAGGTAAATAGACCATCGATCAGATTGGTTGGCAGTTTAGTTTGCCAGAAATACTGAAAATCTGTACCAAATCTTAATGCAGGTGATATATGCAGACAGTTAATGCTTTCCATCCTTCATTGACGACAGCAGATGTTTGGGCTACTCATTAGCTGCAGATAAAGCGTTTGGGATGTGTGTAAAAGATACTCAGAACACTTTATTTCTGGCTGCACACCTAATCAGCAGATGTGATTGTAAAGGAAAGTTCACAGGAGTAATTTTTAGTGCTTAACCTCCCAATGCAGAGCTATAGATCCCTTTTCTTCTTTTTACCATCACAGCCAAGCAGAATAAGCCATGGTGCTTGCAAAACAAAAAAAATGTATGTTTGGGCTGTGAGGCATAACAGATACAATTAAATATGAGAAGATGTCTTTACTTAACAGTGTGTGGAATAAGTAAGAATGCCTCATCAGTCTGGGTGCTGCGAGGAAGGCATGAGGGATTAAGGTTGTGTCTTTTCCTTTGGGAGATTTTTAAAGAGCAATCCATTTTAAAGTGATGTCCATAAATTAGAAGATTAAATGGTGGAAAGGTGGATTCCTCCCCCCATTTCTTGCACTGTACTTATCCTCATGCATATGTTGAAACAAGAATATTTGTTTCTGTTTCCATTTTTCTCCAAGTGTGTTTTTTATTGGTAGGGATAGGGTGGAGAGTTTGATTTCTTTTCCTCTCCTCTCATGTTTGTTGCTTGGTGTTCTTCCTTCTTGTTGGGTTTTGTTTGTTTGTTTATTTGTTTTTTCTTCCACACATATAGAATATCTGTGTTTTTATAGAACACAGAAAATCCTCTAGTTTTTGTAGATGGAAATATGTACTGATTTTCTATTCTACCTCTCCCCAAATGTTTCTCCTTTTCCACTCTATTTTTATGGAATTAAAAGGTGTTGCCTTTATTTATTGTCTGACAATAAATACTTATTTTTACACCTCCTTCTTTACAGCACAATCCTGGGAAAGGAGCTGTGGTCTATACGTTATTGTTAAGTTTTACATTTCCAGCCACGCGTTTCAGTAACTTTGTTTCAAAAGGAATAAATAATTTTTAAGGTGACGTTTTCTGGGAACTAGAACCTAAAATGCAAAAACAATGTAGCTAGATCCCCGCCTGCGCGTACAAAAAGAGCGCGTATTGAACACAGGAAAAAGCCAAACATGACCCTAAGTGGGATCACTGAAATGTCTTCTGAGCATCCGAGGCAACAATTCATGTAATAACGGATAGCCCTGACACGTTCTGTGGGAGGCGTTCCGAAGAGCTGAGCTGCTCTGCGGCTGCCGCTGTTCGCAGCTCCAGCAGTGCCTTTATTTCGTCCTCCTGGCGAGCGGCCGGTTGCCCCGGGGCCGGGGAGGCGGCTGCCCGGCGGGATTGCCGGGGCCGGACCTGCCGCTGCTCCGCACCCTCCGCCC